>JBAMJV010003016.1:0-104208 GCA_037951105.1 Echinarachnius parma | reverse complement strand
GATGGAACCCTGAATAGAATAAGTCAAGGGATACCCACATTGGAAAGCTTATTGGGGATCCGGGGAGCGAAGCCCCCTTAAGCTTTGGGATTTTTAATATCCAGAAATACAATTATCTATTGAATAGTTAGCTCAATTTTAGAGAGCGAAGCGCAAACGCACAGTGGGCCAGGATCACCTGAAAGTTTGCCAAGAGAGAAGTCCTGAATAAAACTATTTAATGAGTACAGGGCTGGGAATGGGTCAAAATAATAACCTTAATGGGGGTTTCCAGGGGCGCAGCCCCGGAACATTTTGGATTTGGGCAGTTTAGCATTAAAAAAAAGTGGTTTAAAGAAGACTATAGTAACAACTTCCATTCATGAGAGCGGGCAATGCTTCTTAATTCTAATGTTATTATATATTTTTGAACCCCAAATATTGGGGGGGATGATATTAATACAGGCCATCCCCCCCACCTGAAATATTGGGGGGGGGGGGGGGGGGGATATATCCCCACATCCCCCCCGTGATCGACGCCCCTGGACTAATAACTGTTGATAATTACGAACAAAATTCGGATAATGAAAGTTATATAATATCAATAATTTATCTAAATATATATATATGTATCTATATCTGGCCTATATATCTATCTAATAATCTATCAATAAATTTAACTTAAAAAGTCCTCGTCGATGAAATAAATATTTAAAAAAGTCAATAAAATAAACTCGAAAACACGCTAGAATTCCTTGGTTAAGTCTTTATTCAATTACTTTCGACCGGTTTCTTTCTCTTCAAAAAAGTAAATGAAGTTAAAAGTTAAAAAACATGTTGAGGATCAGAATACATCGCATAATGTTTTGACAACGCGTAAACAATAATAACAACATCACTATGAAAAGCGCATTGTAATGTGTACAATGTTTTGACAACGCGTAAATAATAATAACAATAACAACATCACTATGAAAAGCGCATTGTAATGTGTACAATGTTTTGACAACGCGTAATTAATAATAATAATAACAACATCATTATGAAAAACGCATTGTAATGTGTACAACGCGCTTCATATTCTATTGTTGTGTGATTGCCAAACATTTTCGAATATAAACAAAAACATTTTTGTTATCTTTTATAAACAAATCAATACAAATGATTAGATAAACAAAATAAAATAAAAAATAAAAAATAAAGAAGCAGAGCATGTAAATATAGCGGAATCTTTCAAATTCAACTTCTTATTCCTTAGCATTTAATTCTGGTTTGAAAACAGAAATAAAGAAACTTTCTTTGTTTTTCCTTTCAATGTCATTTTCATTTCTCATTTTGTAAAATGGAGAAATGGTAAATTCTGGCGTTATGCCTTTGGCACATTTTGCTATATGTTTACTCACACTCAGAATTTGATATTTTGAATCTCGAATATGTTGGCGATGGACGGTCATTCTATTCCTTAACACGTCTCCTGTTTCGCCAATATACTGTTTCGAACATCCATTACATGTCATGCAATATATCAAATTTTTACTTTTACAAGTGAATGATGATTTAAGGATGAAAGTTTTGTTTGTATATTTAAAAGTGACTGATTTCACAGAGGGCATATACGGGCAGGTTTTGCACCTCCGATCAGTACACTTCGTTACAATCCCTTCTTCACGTGTACTCAGTAATGATTTAGTGAGTATTTTTTTCAAATTTGGAGCTTGTCTCCGACTCGCAATGATTTTGGAATTAGTTAAAACTTTCTTCATAATATCATCATTTAATATACAAGGAATTGTATTTTGTACAAGCTGATAAGCATTAACATTGTTTGGATTAAACGTATGAACAAACGGAATTATATCATTTGATTTTTCTCGCTCTTTCTTTTTTCTTAATTCTTTAATTTCCTGTTGGATGGCTCTCGATATGCCTCCTTCTATAAGTTTCTTAGGATATTTCCTATCTATCAACAAATGTCTCAGCTCATCCAGCCGCTTTTCTTTTAAATCCTTGTCCGACACAATTGTACAGATTCGTCTTGCAAGATTGTATGGAATCATGCGTTTCGTATGCCGTGGATGGCATGAATCGAAATGTAAATATTGATGAGTGTCCGTTATTTTATAATGAATATCAGTAATAATTTTCCGTTCACGTTCAATAATCGTTATATCCAAAAAATCTACTTTTTTTAGAATCACGTTCAATTGTAAATTGAATGTCTGGATGTAATTTCTGCAAAATGTCAGTAAACTTGTCAATATCACCAAGTTTGTCATTCCAGATAATAAAACAATCATCCAGATACCTAAACCAGTTATTTTTTACATATTCACTGGTTTCTAGTGACATAGCTTGTTTCACTTCATCATAAAGTTTCATTTCCAAATAACCGAGGAACAAAATGGCATAGGTTGGGGCCATTTTAGTACCCATAGCCGTGCCTTTCAATTGAATATAGTAATCACCATTGAAACAAAATACATTATTATTCAGAATGATATCAATAGCCTCTAACACAAAATCTTTTGATATTCTAGGATGTAGATCACCAGGATACTTGTTAAACCAATATGAGATGGCTTCTATTCCAGCAGAATGATCAATATTAGTATACAAACTTTTGACATCGTATGTAACAAAAAAGCTTCCTTCCTCAATTTCTTCTGGAAGGTGGTTTAAAAAATCAACACTATCTCTAATGTAACTATTTACATATTTCAACAAAGGTTTCAACAGAATATCTACGAAATTACTTAATCTGTGTGTTGGGCAGCATGGCCCACCAACTATTGGTCTCATCTTGAGATCTTTTGGTTTAACACATTCAATATAGTCTTTTCTCTCTTTCATAACAGTCTCTTTTATCTCACTGCTTTTATGTACTTTAGGTAGTCCATAAAAATTGCTTGTTTTAGATTCAAAATTAATTATATAATCTTTTTCTTTCTTAGTCAATTCTTGTTCATATTTATTTACAAATGATTTTAATTTCGAAATGACCTTCCCATCTTCATTCTCTTGAAGATGTCTATAAGTGTTCGTTTCCTTCAGAAGGTCCGTAATCTTTTCTATGTAATACAGTGTGTCCATTATAACAAACGATCCTCCTTTGTCTGCTTGTTTTATGATAATGGAGTCGTCATCTTTTAGATGACTTAAAGCAACAATTTCTTCAGTTTTAAGGTTGCTTCTTGCACTTTTATTTACAGATGTGTTATGTACATTCTTTCGTAGAAATTCAATATATGTATCTAAAGGAACATTTCTATTTTTCTCTGGTATAAATTTACTTCTGTTTCTAGCAATGCTATTATCAGAAGATTCTTTACCATGAAAGAATTCCTTTAATCTAAGCGTACGACAAAATTGTTCAATGTCTTTCTTCACCTCCAATTCGTCGCTCTTTGGCACTGGAGTGAATTTCGCTCCTTTCTTCAATAAACAAATCTCATTTTCATTAAGCTTTTTATTTTCAGACAAATTTAAAACAACTGGATGTACTAGCTCATCCTCTAGGTGTTCAAAAATATTGTCATGTTTGAAATTTTCAAGGTGATTACTATCATGTTCTATTTGTTTTGGCAGTATGTGCCTTTCCGGAAAAACGGCTTCTTCTTTCGATAATACCTCTCTCCATGGTTCAGCATATTTGTATACTAATATTGATCATTCTGCTGGAATAGAAGCCATCTCATATTGGTTTAACAAGTATCCTGGTGATCTACATCCTAGAATATCAAAAGATTTTGTGTTAGAGGCTATTGATATCATTCTGAATAATAATGTATTTTGTTTCAATGGTGATTACTATATTCAATTGAAAGGCACGGCTATGGGTACTAAAATGGCCCCAACCTATGCCAATTTGTTCCTCGGTTATTTGGAAATGAAACTTTATGATGAAGTGAAACAAGCTATGTCACTAGAAACCAGTGAATATGTAAAAAATAACTGGTTTAGGTATCTGGATGATTGTTTTATTATCTGGAATGACAAACTTGGTGATATTGACAAGTTTACTGACATTTTGCAGAAATTACATCCAGACATTCAATTTACAATTGAACGTGATTCTAAAAAAGTAGATTTTTTGGATATAACGATTATTGAACGTGAACGGAAAATTATTACTGATATTCATTATAAAATAACGGACACTCATCAATATTTACATTTCGATTCATGCCATCCACGGCATACGAAACGCATGATTCCATACAATCTTGCAAGACGAATCTGTACAATTGTGTCGGACAAGGATTTAAAAGAAAAGCGGCTGGATGAGCTGAGACATTTGTTGATAGATAGGAAATATCCTAAGAAACTTATAGAAGGAGGCATATCGAGAGCCATCCAACAGGAAATTAAAGAATTAAGAAAAAAGAAAGAGCGAGAAAAATCAAATGATATAATTCCGTTTGTTCATACGTTTAATCCAAACAATGTTAATGCTTATCAGCTTGTACAAAATACAATTCCTTGTATATTAAATGATGATATTATGAAGAAAGTTTTAACTAATTCCAAAATCATTGCGAGTCGGAGACAAGCTCCAAATTTGAAAAAAATACTCACTAAATCATTACTGAGTACACGTGAAGAAGGGATTGTAACGAAGTGTACTGATCGGAGGTGCAAAACCTGCCCGTATATGCCCTCTGTGAAATCAGTCACTTTTAAATATACAAACAAAACTTTCATCCTTAAATCATCATTCACTTGTAAAAGTAAAAATTTGATATATTGCATGACATGTAATGGATGTTCGAAACAGTATATTGGCGAAACAGGAGACGTGTTAAGGAATAGAATGACCGTCCATCGCCAACATATTCGAGATTCAAAATATCAAATTCTGAGTGTGAGTAAACATATAGCAAAATGTGCCAAAGGCATAACGCCAGAATTTACCATTTCTCCATTTTACAAAATGAGAAATGAAAATGACATTGAAAGGAAAAACAAAGAAAGTTTCTTTATTTCTGTTTTCAAACCAGAATTAAATGCTAAGGAATAAGAAGTTGAATTTGAAAGATTCCGCTATATTTACATGCTCTGCTTCTTTATTTTTTATTTTTTATTTTATTTTGTTTATCTAATCATTTGTATTGATTTGTTTATAAAAGATAACAAAAATGTTTTTGTTTATATTCGAAAATGTTTGGCAATCACACAACAATAGAATATGAAGCGCGTTGTACACATTACAATGCGTTTTTCATAATGATGTTGTTATTATTATTATTAATTACGCGTTGTCAAAACATTGTACACATTACAATGCGCTTTTCATAGTGATGTTGTTATTGTTATTATTATTTACGCGTTGTCAAAACATTGTACACATTACAATGCGCTTTTCATAGTGATGTTGTTATTATTGTTTACGCGTTGTCAAAACATTATGCGATGTATTCTGATCCTCAACATGTTTTTTAACTTTTAACTTCATTTACTTTTTTGAAGAGAAAGAAACCGGTCGAAAGTAATTGAATAAAGACTTAACCAAGGAATTCTAGCGTGTTTTCGAGTTTATTTTATTGACTTTTTTAAATAATAATCTATCTATATATCTATCTATCTACCTATATATTTATCTATCTATCTACCTATCTATCTATCTATCTATCTATCTATCTATCTATCTATCTATCTATCTATCTATCTATCTATCTATATATCTATCTATAAATAAATTTAACTTAAAAAGTCCTCGTCGATGAAATAAATATAAAAAAAGTCAATAAAATAAACTCGAAAACACGCTAGAATTCCTTGGTTAAGTCTTTATTCAATTACTTTCGACCGGTTTCTTTCTCTTCAAAAAAGTAAATGAAGTTAAAAGTTAAAAAACATGTTGAGGATCAGAATACATCGCATAATGTTTTGACAACGCGTAAACAATAATAGCCGTATTCAGACGATGAAAGCCAAGTTCTTAAGAATTGCAACTCTCAAGAATTGCAATTCTTAAGAACTTCAAAATGTGTGTTCAAACGATGCCAATTCTCGAGAGTTGGAATTCTTAAGAATTAAAACCGGAAGTAGCATGCGCGCCTTTCTCATTTGAGGTCACGCGCGCTCACTTATCTATATATACCTATCTATCTATCTATCTATCTATATATTTATCTAATATATCTATTTACTTTTTTGAAGAGAAAGAAACCGGTCGAAAGTAATTGAATAAAGACTTAACCAAGGAATTCTAGCGTGTTTCTGAGTTTATTTTATTGACTTTTTTATATTTATTTCATCGACGAGGACTTTTTAAGTTAAATTTATTTATATCTATCTATCTATCTATATCATCATCAAGTTCAGGTGGCGCTGTAAAGCGCTGCTGTGGTCTTCACGAGAGCACGCCATGCACCTCTGTCTTCTGCCAAGTGTGTTGCACCCTTCATTCCTTCCCCGGACACTCTCTTGATATCGTCAGTCCAAGATGTAGGTGGACGACCTCTGCCACGTTTTCTTTCAATTGCGCCTTGCAGTATTCTTTTCTCAATTCCTCCAGTTCTCCTAACGATGTGCCCAAAGTACTTTAGTTTTCATTCCATAATTCCCCTTCTGATAATTAAGTCTGTACCAATCTTGTTTAGAATCCATACATTTGTCTTCCTATCTTGCCAAGACACCTGTAAAAGCCTTCTGTAGCACCACATCTCAAAAGCATCAACTCTTTTCATGTCGTTCTTTGTCATGGCCCAAGACTCACATCCATATGTAGCAATGGAGAATGCAGTTGCACGAAGAAGTCGAACCTTCAGATCGAGTGACAGGCCTCGGCTTTTCCAGATATGAGACATGCTCTGCACTGTTGATCTTGCTATTGCCAGTCTTCTCCTTATCTCTGTGGTGCTCTCCCCTTTGTTATTGATTATGGAACCCAAGTATTCAAACTGACTGACTACTTCAATCTTCTTTCCATCTATGGTGAAATCGTTGTTGTTGCTGTCTTTGTCGACTACCATTATTTTAGTCTTTTTAGTGTTCAATAGAAGATCTTTCTCTTCACTCGCCTTTTTAATACGGTTCAATAGGTCAATGAGCTCCTCTCTGCTGCTGCAAACTAGAGTAGTGTCATCTGCATACCTCAGGTTTGTGATCTTTGTACCTCCGAATTTCACTCCTCCATTGAAACCTTCCAGTGCCTCTCTCATGATGTCCTCAGAATATATATTAAAAAGGTTTGGAGATATATGTATACAGCCCTGACGTACACCTCTGCCTATTTCAAACCACTCAGTATCCCCACTACTGGTCCTCACTGTAGATTCTTGGTCCTGATAAAGATTCTTGATCAGTCCTACTATGTGACTTGGGAATCCCATCTTTGTCATTGTATCCCACAGTTGATGGTGGCTTACACAGTCGAATGCCTTACTGTAATCTATGAAGCACATAATAAAGAGGGTGTTTGAGTTCTCTGCATTTCTCAATTACATTTCTGATGTTAACAATCTGATCTCTTGTCCCCCTGCCTTCACGGAACCCTGCCTGCTCAGTGAGATCTCTTCTTTCGGCTTGACTTTCATTCTCCTGCTAATGACCTTCAGAAGTACTTTACTTGCATGACAAATCAAGCTTATTGTCCGATGATTTGAACATTCTTTCAGATCCCCCTTCTTTGGTAATGTTATGAATACAGCTCTACACCAGTCTTTAGGCCATTCTTTCTCCTTCCAGATATTGCAGCAAAGACGCCACATCAAATCAATCCCTTCTTCACCGGTAGCCTTCCACATCTCAGAAGTTTTTATCTAAACCAGGAGACTTGCCATCCTTCAGTTGTTCCATTGCTATCTATACTTCTGATCTTAGTGGAGGGGGCTCCATTTCATCTCTTTCCTCCCATCTTGTGTCATCTTCATTTTCCTGTGCCGCAAACAGCTTTCTACTGTACTGCATCCATCTGTTCTTTATGTCCTCACTATTTGTCAGTGTTTTGCCATTTTCGTCATTAATCACATCCAATCTTGGGGTTCTTTTCTTTGTGATTTCTTTCACAATAGCAAATGCTACCTTGGAGTTGTTCTTATGACGTTCTAGGTCTTCACACTTTCCCTCTATGTATATAGTTCCTTTTGTCCTCCTTTACACTACTTGTGACTTCTTTATTGAGTCTCGTCCATTCCCCTCTATTGTGTTTCGCCTTTGCCCCTTCCTCTCGTCTGATAGCTCAAAAGTCTGATTTGAGATCCATGGTTGTTTTTGTTTCCTTTTCCTTGGGATGTGATTCTTTGCTGCATTCTCAACTGTTTCTATAGGTAACGCGCCACGGCGCGTATATTAAGTCTGTAATTAAGACTAGCAACACTTACCATTTAATATTTTGATTGTGAAATTCAACCTTTGGCTCGAAATGGAAGATTAACAAGAGTGGATTAATTCACATACCAGGTAAAGTTATAGTTTATACATTAGTAGCATTGATATTGTTACTGATTGGATATGATTCTTGTGATGATGAATTGGACAATTAGTGTCGTATAACTCGCATTGTTGTTGTTTTAATGCAGTCCGAACGACAGTGCAGTTGATTTTAATTGCTAGGCCTAGCCATAGGGCTAGGCGCTGCGTTGTGCGACGCACAGCACAGTATTTGCATAGGCTAACTTTCGGTATGAAGCTTTATTATGAAATTGATTCTTAAATTACTCTTTATCGTCAAATGTTAACATAATGTTATGTATCGGATAGTTTAGAATGACATTTGTTACGCAGTATGTTAAATAATAGTTCAGAAGTTATACTTTGTTGTTACAGGATAGAATTTAGCATGTTTATTATCGTCTCGAAAAATTTCTACGACTACATTGGCATGATTGGTATATAATCAGATGATTTGAAGTCTCAATATTTATATAACCTTTGGAAAAATGTTATGAATAGATCACTTAGATTAACTGGAGTAATTTGTATCACGCGTGTGTGTGTGTGTGTGTGTGCGTGTTTGTTTGTGTTTATGTGTGTGTTAGGAGGATACAGCATACTTAATGTCATTATGGATCCAACATTGTACAACATTAAATGAATGACGTAAGGTATGAACACAAACACTCCTGCATACATAGTTTTAATTTCATATCATTTTCATTTTATTTATAAAATATATTCTGATAGTCAAGGAATAGTGAGTTTTCTTCCTTTGAAAATAATAATATCAATACCAAAAAAAGGTGCGATAGAAATGATAAGTTGTATGTTGCATGATGAGTGTGTTTTGATACAAAATAATGTATACATGCCTGTAAGAATTATTTCCAATGAATTTATATGCCCTGCCATCTCGATTGTGTATTATTGTGATAGTAAAAATATAAATATGAAGTGTTCTTTTTCACTTATAAATCACTTTTTATAATCGTGATGTATCATTTAGCATTTCTAATATTAATTCATGTACAAATAAAGACATCAACAAAATAAAGACATCTTTGGACTTTCGATAGAGATAAGTAAAGAATTAATTAATTTCAAGAGGCTTTCCACACATCTGTGTTGCTACGATTGCACGGGTATCTATCTTTTGTTGTATCAAGTCAAGTCAATCCAGCTTGTTCAATGTAAATTGGATAGTTCTTGTGGTAGAGATCATTCGGTTCCAGAGTTCTCACCAACGCTTGTAAAGATGCTTCTCAACCACATTAACCCGTTGAATACGAGATATTTTAATCTCTATAGACAAAACACGTGTTGTACCAGTTCCAGTACTTGATGGGTTGACTCCTTGTTATGCATGGGCAGGAAATGCAACATGAGTTCAGTGGCAGTAGAGACTCTCACAATAGTTTATTGTGAGAAGCCCGGCTGTAGATGAGCAGTGCTGTCTTCAAGACCTTGGAAGCAAACGGGAAGGCAGTGATGATGAGCTATGCTAATCCTGGCTAAAATACAGTATTTGATGAGTAGATAATGGACACAAGAGAGGAATATTTTATTTGTAATTGAAGTCATAATGACATGTTCCTCTCACATGTTGTTGAATACGACACTGATTTTGAGACAATCATCTCCTCCTGATGACTTGGTCTTTTATGTCATCTTGAACCAATTCTGCCCAGTCCTCATCATCTTGTTCTTGGCGTTGATATGTAAATTAAACTCGTCTCGAGTCGAAATGTGTATCTTCATATTGATTTTGTAATGACCAGTCTCTTCTCTATCCAGTCCTCTGTCTGGTTGGTGATGTAAGCTCTTCAGAACCCACATACTTTATGGATGATCATGTTGATGGACACTGACTGTGTGTTGAGGCTGCTTACTATATATTCCTGTTGTGTCATGTTCTTGGCAATGATGTACTCCAAACTATAGTCCCCAGATCCAGAGATTACGTCTAGATATGACGGGTGCTTTGTCCTGTTTAAGAGGTATTCGTCCAGGCACCTTAGTCCTCAGACTATCGTTAACTTCGCTGTTTGTTGTGGAAATTGATTTAATATCTAGATGGCACAGATCTTTAGAGTGGTAGTCCCTTGGAATGTGTGACGGTGTTGATAGGACATCCTGCAGTATAAAAGAAATGAAAAGAGGGTCATCTAATGTATAACAATACCCTTCATTCTACTGACAATATCCATTTTTGATTGGTTTGCACTAAAAGTATGCTATCTATCATAAGATCTACTTTTTAGGTTTAAGTGTTTACAGTGAGAAAAATGACAATGTTCAGGAGAACATTATTGATTAATGGGTAAACCAACGTTGAACCATTATTTACCTTGTGCCAACACTGATGCGTCTTCGAGGCTTTCGGCATACTTCATTCCGTTCTCCTCGCCATCAATCCACTCTCCTTGTCAGCTTTCCCTTTGGCGGTCGTGTCTTCTGGAATGCTGCTTTGTTGAAGCCTTTGCGCATTCACATTTCCTTCTACGAGGGTCACCACATCTTCCATAATCTCCGACAGGAAAGCCCTTGCTGCCCTCTCCTCCACATTTGCAGGGCAATCACGGCGCGGCGCCTGAGCGTCTCCGGCTTCAGACGAAGGTCGCTGCTGATGTGATGCCTGCTTAGCATCATCAACATGTGAGTTCCCGGCTTCAGATGATTGTGGATGATTGGTTGTTGGCTGCTCTGGATCTCCGAGATCTCCTGGCAATTTCTGCCGACGTTCCAACGCAACACTCTGGGTGATTAGAGATAGGGGAAAAATATATTTAGGCGTACTGTTCCATTGACAGATACGCTTGTCATAGTATAATGGTAAGTACAGCATATATAAATATATATATATATATATTTTTAAAACTAACTTGCTAACCATTGACTCTTGATGATCATGAGATTGGAAATCTAGAATATTAATTAATTATGATGTCACTCCGCTGAATGATAATTCTAAAAAGATAAAGTAAAACAAGTAGTGAAGCCTCTACCTTTAAAATTCAACAAACATGATGCATTTTAAGACCATCCGTGGATGAATTAGTATGACACAGATCGACAAAACAAAACCAGAAAACTTCTTCGAGAGATCAGGATACCGCAGAACAAGAGGCAATTTCATGAAGTTCACAAAGTTCAGAAGCAGGCTGGATGTCAGGAAAAACGTCTACAGTCAAAAGGTTGTCAACATATGGAACAAACTCCCACAAAGTGTAGCCCAAGTCCCCTCACTCCTAAGTTTTAAGAAACAGCTATCCAACTTGGGTTTTTAAAATGGGCTCAAAAGGGCCCCCTAAACCCTGCCACGCTAAACTGTCTACTCTCACGATGAAGATGGTGAGGTGTGGCCTTCAAGGTATGTTCAAGGTATGTATTCTGGGAGACAAGCATGCAGAATGCCAGTAATACCTTGATTATGTCGTGCTTCTTCTCTGGTTCAGTGTCAGTTTCATCTCGGTTGCTAGGAAACGTGATGTTGTATGCCCTGCCTCCGGGAGCAACCCTTAAACCCGTCACGAAATACTCTGGCTCGTCACTGGCCACTTCGGAGCTGGATTTCTCTACACCGGGCTCTGTTAAAGTAGATATATATATGACTGAGTATGTTTATTTGAAGTATAAGGACAAAATACTATAGTTTTACACTCTAAAACACCAAACAAAGGCAAAGTTTTCATCCATAATTATATACACTGCTTTAAAGGGGTAGTATAGTTTTGGTAAGGCTGAACTTTAGTAACCAAACCCGGACAGTAACATTATAAACTCACGATTATAACTCCACCATGCTCGAAATGTATACAAAATTACAAACGACTTTAAGTAAAAAGCCTGTTATCATTCAAAAAGAGCCATTAAAACACAAGAGGGCGCTTTCTTAAAAGGAATTGGTTTCAACCATTTTTCATACAAAATTATGTATGTGATGTTGGATTGAATTAATGATTAAATAGAGAGATCATCAACAACTATTTAAAAATCGCTTTTGAATTTTTTTGAAAAAGTGCAAGCATTCTTTTAATTTTTTGAAAAAAATATCTAATTATTTGGGCCCCAAATAATTATAAGATCAGATATATTTATTGATATTTCAGTCGTTTCTGGGTCGATTTTGACCAAATAAAGTTTATTCTGCCATTAAAATTGCACGTTCTCTCAAATTCGACACTCAGTTTTTCATTACCTCACAAAAAAAATTGTGATGTGCAGCGCCCTCTCTACCAAAACTAAACTACCCCTTTAATAGTAATACTCTTCAATCTATGGGCATTTTTTTCATTCATATATTATTATAATATTTGTTTTTATTTATTTATTTTTTATTTATTTTATTTTATTTATTTATATTTTTTTTTTGGGGGGGGGGGGGATTGTAATTGTTTTGTTAATAATTACCAATGTGCACAGTTTGGAGACCGGAGCTAGATGATGGCATTGCCAAATCTTTGTCGCTCTCCTCGTCATTGTCCTCTTCCATCTCGTTATTCGAAGATAACTCGATGTCGGCATCATAGCCGAACTCCTTCTCCTTATCATTGGTGGTTTCGACGTCGTCCTCTTCCCAGAAAGAGCCTAGTGAAGAGGCGTCGTCGTTATTGGTCGTGTCTTTTACGATCACGACTGGTGGTATCTCGATGACCGCGGTACCAACGATCTCGCCGTCGAGTATGTTGATGATGCAGACTGTTTGAATGCCGATCATATCCTGCATGAATATTTTTAAAAAGAAAGAGAATTGAAGAAGGTTGATCTTATTATTTGTTTTCATTATCTCATGGGCATTATCTAGGCGTTGATTTATTCAATATTACTGACCATGCTCCATCAGTTTATTTATTTTTTTAATCAAAGATTCTTTAGAAAATATATCTCACAAAATACTACTACCTAAATCATATAGGCCTGACAAGAGGAGACATGATTGTGATGGTTTGATAAAGGGAGTGAAATATAAGAATGGTCTCTAGCAGTACAACAGACTTACTGAATAACGATTACACACACTATGTTGGATTTATTGTTGTCATTATGATAATATGAGTGTTACACATAATTCGTGTTCTACTGGGTACATTATGATTGACAAGACAACATTATACAAAATATTAATCACATTGTAATTATTATAATGGTTTGTAATTATTAATTTTCATCCATAAACATTTCGATGTTTACACATTTTTATACATAACATTTTAATATAATGCAAATCAGAACAAATATAATCATTCGAATAAGTATACTCACATTAATGGCATCATAATCGGGATCTATAGCTGGAATGTCTGGGACCGGTGACTTGGATGTTGATTTGTCATCAACAGCCTCCACCAACAGGTCGCGCTCAGTTGGTTTAACGGGATCCCAAAAGGATGGGTCCGTTACTCCAAATTCCTCCATCAACTTCTTGCGAAGTTTCTTATCAGGACACTTTGAATGTTAAATAAAAAGAAGTTCGACATTATTTTGGGGGCGAAGACCTATTTTTTTTTACTTGTCGGTTAATAAACAGGACTAAAAATAACAGACAAGTTTCAATTATTTAATTTGTTATATCTATTATTTTGTAATTTGTTAACTTTTTAGGAGGGACAGAAATATAAACAGATTTGTCCTTCATCACGGTGGGCTTTGGGAGCTACTGGAGGTGTTTCACTAAATACTAATATTGATTTTAGCCTCTTCTTAATTCAGTGTTTCTATTTATAATAAAGTTATTACAGCGAATCAATAAATTATAATAATACAGAAACCCAGGATATAAATATAATATTTTTCAGTAATATACATTTAACACAATCATTATAAGAATAGAAAAATTCAACATTTGAACAAAAGATTCTCCATTATGTACAATCAAACTATTATTTTAAAAAAAGTTACATTATTCACATTGAAAACTGAATGATGCGGAGATGATATGATTAGCCAGCAACTAGTATAGCAAAGCATCCAGATTGCATTTTCTGACTTAGATTGCATTTAGCAATAAATGTTTTGTTTAGTTTCTTTAACAACATTAAAATGTTTTATAACAGTTATAATGGACGTATTATACCTTCTTTCTAAAGTGGGCCTCTCTCCACGAATTAGCGTCGGATGCGCATACCTCATTCTGACGAAATTTGGATTTCACGCAACCCATTTTAGATATGAAATCAAAATTACTCTGAAAGTATCAAAGAAAATTTTTTATCAAGAACAGTTGTTAGCAAGAGCTAGAATCTGTATGAAATAATAATTATAGGCTAGTTGAGTCAAGATTCGCACCGTTGCCAAGAAAATGTTAGTACGCGCATATGCAAATGAACGCGCTTTTGATTATGACGTATTGCTACGTAAACACTTGCATTTGACGTCATACTGATTTGGGTACATGCAGCGCAAAGACCATAATTACAGAGGATGCAAATCTGAGAGTTTTTTTTAAATACCCATCTTCGAGCAAAAAGCACTCATAATCGTATCTCGTACACATTACGATTTAAGAAAAAATATTTATAGCATGACGTAAATACATGATAAGATAACATAATCTTGTGGAATGGGATACAAGGAATATCAACATCTTTCCACTCATAGTGGCCTTTCAAGCTTGCAGATTTAAACGATATCTTTTAACTTAAACCCCTTCTTAATTGGGAAAAATAAACCTCACCTCGATGTTAACCGAGCGACTAGTGGATAAAATACAGTAGAGGGTCAGGTCGTAAAACACGCAGCAAGCCTTCGGACCTATTCTTAAAGGGATAGTTGAGTTCTGGTAAGGAGAGTACAGTTTTGGTGAAACTGAATTTTAGTAACCAAAACCTGCATCATTACATTACAAACTAATAGTTATAACTAGAAAGGAACACAAAATTACAAATGACGTAGTAAAGATCATGTTATCATTCAAAAAGAGCCATTAAAACGTAAGAGGGCGCTCTCTAAACACTCATCGGTTTCACCCATTTTGAATAAAATATTGTGCATGTGATGCTTCGTTGAAATAGTGATTAGATAGAGAAATAACCAACAACTATTTAAATACCTATTTTGTAAATTTTTGAAAAGAGGAAGCATTTTTTTGAATTTTTAATGGCTGGTTCAAAATTCTCTAATAAACCTGGGGCCCCAGCTTTATTACAAATTGTTATATTTATGGCTATTTCAGCCGTCTCTGAACCGATTTTGATCAAACAAAGATGATTTTATTATTTAAATATTATGCTCTTTTAAATTTTACACTCAGTTTTTCATTACCTCACATAAAAAATAAGTAGTCTAGCGCCCTCTCTACCAAAACTCAACTATCCCTTTAATCTAAAATCCACAAAATCCTCACTCGGGTAGGTTACCATAACAACCGCACCTCCCTCATCACGCGAACAGCTGGGGCGACACATAGTATCGGCGCGCGCTGTGTTTTTTGTTCACGGCCATCACGTCTTCTACCCGGGTGACGTTCCGCGCGCTTCTTAATACAAGGTTTAGCTCGTTTGCGTGAATGATACCCTCCCTTTGCCTATAGGTGTCTTCAAATTAGAAATAATGTGAGCTGATTTTACCCGAATGTGTGATATGTTTGCCCCTATACAGTATGTCCCAGAAAGAATGGTACAGTCAGAAAATATGTATTTAAGGTATAAAGGTTACTGTAATCCCAAAATATACATTTTTGGTATCATAGTAGAGACAAATAATCAGGCTTCCTGATGTTTGGGTTTTTAAAAACTTAATTGGGTTCGTCAGTCGTGAGATATAGTCGTTTGTTTGCAGTAAAGCGAAATTCACTTTGTGCCAATTTTATGTTCTGTGCATTACATGACTTACCCGAATGTTATTTTCAGAGTATAAATGTAGAATGTAATATATTCAGTAATTATTAATTTGGCTAAATGTAATGCTTAAATATAATGTTACCATTACGTGAATTCTATTTTAATGGATGTTATGCCTATTGTTCAATCAACAGAGTCTTTACAAAATCTTAAATGTGAGAAGACCAAATTTGAGCAATGAATGCCCATCAACATTTCCCGTGCCAATACGAAAATCAGCCCAAAATGGGTTTTTGTATATTCGTATCAACCCGACATAATTCGGGATCCGCTGAACGGAAACAGGTCAAATATGGTATCAAATATGTATATTTTATCTTACCATCATAAATATTGTCCGACTGTACCATTCTTTCTGGGACATAGTTATAAGGGTTTTGTCCCGGTTTTGCCAGAATATGAGATAATTCTGTTCGAAAATGAGGTAGTTTTTACTCGAAAGCCAAGAATATTGGTATTTGTTTTTAAAATCCCGTATTTTGAACCCCCCCCCCCCCTGCATTTACCTAAAGAAGTATGATGACTCCATAGAAATATGCCTCAAACTGCCATTGTTTACGTAGCAATACGTCATAATTAAAAGCGCGTTCATTGTCATTATTGCGCGCACTAAAATCCTTAGCAACGGCATACGAGTCTCGACTATGATACAATTCATACAGTTTCTAGCTCTTGCTGACAGCTACTGTTCTTGATCAAAGTTATCTCTCATACTTTCTAAGTATTGTTGATATCTTTAAATCATATCTAAAAATGGGATGCGTAAAATCTAAATTTCTCAAGAAAGAGGATGGATTTGCATCCGATGCCATTAATTGGAGAGAATCCCGCTTCCGGAAGAAGGTAAAACTTATAACAAAATTTATCTCGCATGCAGAAAAGGATTATTAGACATAATGAACCATTAACCATTATAAAACTACATTTGCATTTTAAAGAGAAAGTTGAGTTTTGGTAGAGAGGGCGCTAGACTACTTAATTGGTTTGTGAGGTAATGAAAAACTGAGTATAAAATTTGAAAGAGCATAATATTTAAACAATAAAATCATCTTTGTTTGATCAAAATCGGTTCAGAAACGGCTGAAATATCCATAAATATAACAATTTGTAATAAACCCGGGGTCCCGGGTTTATTAGAGAATTTTGAACCAGCCGTTAAAAATTCAAAAAAATGCTTCCTCTTTTCAAAAAGTTACAAAATAGGTATTTAAATAGTTGTTGGTTATTTCTCTATCTAATCACTATTTCAACAAAGCATCACATGCACAATATTTTATTCAAAATGGTTGAAACCGATTAGTGTTTAGAGAGCGCCCTCTTATGTTTTAACGGCTCTTTTTTAATGATAACATGATCTTTACTACGTCATTTGTAATTTTGTGTTCCTCTCTAGTTATAACTATTAGTTTGTAATGTAATGATGCAGGTTTTGGTTACTAAAATTCAGTTTCACTAAAACTGTACTCTCCTTACCAGAACTTAACTATCCCTTTAAACCAATCGAAATGTTGATTGAAAATTATCATGTATTATAATAATAGCCTTGATGTTAAAAAAGTAATCAAAATCATAAACTAAACTAACGCCAAAGCGATGTTATAGTAATACATATCACTGCATAGTTCATATCCCAAGTTATTATCATATAATTATTGTTTTAGTCTATTCAATACACAAATGTATTAAAGAAGTTAACCAATATACGTAGGAAAACATGTTATTACTTCAGATTTTGGATTATGTTCTCTATTCATTTACAATTTTTGAGAGTGACTTTCTTGAAATGGTAGTAATGATTCCCTGTCTGTTCTGTTGATATTTTGCAACTTTATATTATGAAGATAACTAGTAAATACGGAATACAGTCATGCACTTCTTTGGATATAATCGGGTGATATCGCCTTCATTAGGCCTACTAAACTATTTATTTGTTATTGTTATCATTTAGGTATATTTTTAATATATCAACAAAGCACCAATATAGCAATAAAGATGAATTATAAAGCGTGAAATTACTTAAATATATGATTCTGTGTTATAATTCCAAGTAACCTGAAAGGGCCTGAGAGTTTTTGCCCCACCATTATTTTCCGTTTCGCTTACTTTTATATTCAAAGTGTCCTGATAAGAAACTTCGCAAGAAGTTGATGCAGGAATTTGGAATAACGGACCCATCCTTCTGGGATCCCGTTAAACCAGCTGAGCGCGACCAGTTGGTGGAGGAGGCTGTTGATGACAAACCAACACCCAAGTCACCGGTCCCAGACATGCCAGCTATAGATCCCGTTTATGATGCCATCAATGTGAGTATAATATACTTATATTTCATTGACTGGTATAATGCTGTCAAAATAGCTATTTTGTGAGATTATTTTCTCTCTGTTTATAGAGATCCTTTTTAATCAGTGGCGTTGCTATCGGGTAATATGGGGCATGGGGAGGGGGCACTTATCCCCAACCCCAATAATTTGAAGACAAAACAATAAAAACATATTGGGGGACATTTTGGACAAAATAAAGTAATACATACTCTAGAGTATGCCCCCAATCAGTCCGACCGCGCTCCGTCATGGAGTCTCAACTTTATTCTTTCTCTGTCCCAATATGATTTTGATATTTGTCAGATAACATAAATTGCCAATCCTCCTGTAGTATATCTCTACTTGTTGTATGCGTAATTTAAAAAAAATATATATATAGATATCTTTGGAAGAATGCGGAACTAATGCCATGTTCAAGATAATGAATACCAAAAATAAGATTAACATTTTTAATGTATTTTTTATGTTCCCGCAGGATACGATCGGCATCCAAACAGTCTGCATCATCAACAGACTCGACGGCGAGATCGTGGGTACCGCGGTCATCGAGATACCACCACTCGTGATCGTAAAATACCCGATCATAAACGACGTCTCTTCACTAGGCTCCTCCTGTGAAGAGGACAACGTCGAAACCGTCAATGATGCGAAGGAGTTCGGCTATGATGCTGACGTCGAACTCTCTTCAAATGACGAGGAGGAGAATGAAGAGGAGAGCGATGAAGAATGGAGAATGACAATGCCATCAGCTAGCTCCCGTCTTCAAATGATGGAAATTGGTAATAATTTAAGATAAAAACTAATTTGTGTAATTGTTTTTGGCAAAATATCAGAGATATCTGAAGGAATTTGCCTCCAAATTTGTGTCTGAGAGTTGTATAATTTACAAGTTTGTATTTGTATTATGTTGTATTATTTACAAATTTGTATTTTTTATTATTGGGATGTAGTAGGCTATGGTTTATTATTGGTCTTGTGCATTAAGTTATAAAACTGGCGTTATTATATTTTGACCCATTTGTGGCCCCACAAATACTCTGTGTAAAAACAATGTTCTAACTAAACACTAAAACAAATCTCTTAAATTTTACAGAGCTTGATGCCCAGTTGTCTAGCCCCGAAGTGGTTAGTGACGTGCCAGCCTATTTCGTGACGGGTTTAAGGGTTGCTCCCAATGGCGGGGCATACACCATCATGTTTCCTAGCAACCAAGATGAGGAGATGAAGCTCGACATAATCAAGGTATTACTGACATTCTGCATGCTTTCCTCTGGATATAAAGGTCATCAAATTCGTGTTAATCTTCCACTTTTTTTAACTTGGGTAGAAAAGAAATTGTTATTACACTTGTTTTTATCTTGTTAGTATTTTTATTTAGTGATGTAACTTTAACATAAAGCAGCTAGAGTTCGGTTTTAAGTTAGCAAATGCAAGACGATGTATGCAATTATATACCTGACAGTCATATACGAATGTTAGCATTTTGTAAAAAAAAATCATAAAGTTATCTCCATACCAGGACGTGCATGTATTTTATCCATCAAAAGAACATTATGGCTTAACTCCCCTCATTTACAATTTTCCAGGCCGTTGCATCGGCACGTCGCCAAAATATTTCGTCAGGCCTCGGAGATCCAGAGCACCAGCCCTCCAAAGACACCCGTCTATATAACCTGAAGCATTCATCATCTGAAGGAGAAGACTCGGATGAGGTGTGCACTGATATCCATCCAGATGAAATGAAGGAAAGCTCATGTGATGTTGATGCTGATGAGCAGCCAACAACCAATCAGCCACAATCGCCCGAGACCGGGTACACATATATTGATGAGGATGCTAAGCAGGCATCACATCAGCAGCGACCGTCATCTGAAGCCGGAGACGCACATGCGCCATGCTCTGTTTGCCCCGCTAATGTGAATGAGAGGGCAGCGAGGGTTTTCCTGTCGGAGATAATGGAAGATGTGGCGACGTTCGTAGAAGGAAATGTGGTGGCGAGAAGGCTTCAAGAAAGCAGCATTCCAGAAGACACATCCGCCAAAGAGGATGGCGACGAAGAGCGCTGGGCGTTGCCAAGAAGAATGGAATGAACTATGCCCCAAAGCCTCGAAGCAGCGCCAGTGCTGGTACAAGGTAATCAACAGTTCAATGTTGGTTTAACCAATTAATCAGACATTTTCCCCCTGAACATTATTTTTCTCACTCTAAACACGTAAATCTAAAAGGTCAAACTTTTGATAGCTAACATTTAGTGTAAACCAATCAAAGATGAACATTGTTAATAGTTTTGTTATACAATAGATGACCCTGTGTTTATTTTCTTTGATACTTCTGCAGGATGTCCTATCAACACCGTTCAACTTCCAGGGGACCACCATTTTGAAGATCTGTGCCATGCAGATGAATCAACATCCACGACACACAATGAAGTAAAGGATAGTCTGGAGACTCGAGTGCGTGGATGAACACCTCCCACACAGGCCAAAATACAGGAAATCACAATCTAGACATCTCTGGACCCATTTGAAGTACATCATTTCCAAGAACATGGTATCAGCAGAGTTGCCAACCGAGCAAAACAGAAAAAAGGAACCCACCTGGCCCCAAAAAAAAGGAATTTGAAAAAAGAAAAACAAATTGTGAATGAAACTTATTTGCAATACACAATGAATATTAAAAAGAAACTTTGATGTCTAAAGCGAAGTAGCAAAGGCAATGATGTGTTCAATGAGTCAGGTCGTCATGAATGTTTCTGCTTCAATACATAATTTTACTTCATCCTGTCCAGACAGGGATCATGTCAGGACAGCAACTGGTCATTACAAAATTTAGTCCAAAGACGAGTTTAGAGTATCGCGATGCCGAACCTTACAAACCTTACTACTGCTTGAATATCAGAATATATTTTATCTAATAAAATTATATGAAATAGAAATTATGTGTGTAACAGAGTTTGTTTTCCATGCAATACAATACTCATCCAATACTGTACAATGTTGGATGAAAGGTTATTTTTAATGAAATTAAAGGGATCTAGTAATATTGTCCAAATCCTCAAAACTTACTTGGAACTCTAGCGGTTCTCTCATACCTCGTTGTATTAAAATTAGGAGCATGGGACAGGTTACAGGTTTGATTTAAATGTCCCTTTCATTAAAAAGATATTTACGATTGAAGTGTCCGGATGTTAAACTATCCACTGGATAGTGTAAACCGTGTACAAAGTCAGTGAAATGAGTTAGTGAATATCACTCGGCATTTTCGCTCACTACTCGGCCATATAACATCCATTTAACATGATTTTCACACATTACTCAGTGGAAATATTGGATCAAAACAATATACATTGAATCAACCATTTATCACCCTTTGCACATGTCAACAAATTTACTAGATCCCTTTAAGAACATGTATGCTACCGTCTACAAACACACAGCACAAACACATATAAAATGAAGCTTTCTCAAGTATGCAAAGACAATAACTTCACTGTGAAAGAAATACACAACAGAACATTTAAAATCAATGTGAATATATAATTTATTCTCACACAATGTGAGCAGTTCTTTCAAATTGTATTTGCAAGTATAATTTCCAATACTTTGTTGTTGAAATTCTCTATGAAATAACCCAGTTATATAACCCAGTTTTGACTTCTGAGCTGCCTACATCTTCTATAAATAATTTTAAAATGTGTGTTTATAATTTTGACTTTGCATGTACAGTCAAACCTGTCTTGGTGGCCACCTGTCTAAAGCAAACTTGCCAATAGCAGCCACCAAAAGTGTTCCCCTGAGAGAAAAGCAATAAGGAACTGTCTATAGAGGTCACCTATCTACAGTGGCCACTTTTCTTGTTTCCCCGAGGTGGTTACCGTACACACGTTATACTGTATTTGAATATATAAATAAACCAGTGCTCGCATACACAAATAGCAACCTTTTCAATCAATACAAATTGCAGTGTAGATATATGAGTTTAAATTAAATTTAAAAATTGCATGGGGGGGGGGGGGGGGGGGGGACACGTGCCCCCCAATAATTTGAAAAAGCAAAGAAATACATAATGTGTGCCCCCCCCCCTAAATCAGTCCGACCATGCTACGCCATTGGAGGAAGGATACCACCATGAATGTGTAACGAGTACCAAAGTGTGGTGCCACAGCTATTCATATGACATATATTGTCATGAGTAATGGTTCTAAACAATGTCAGGCAAGCCATAAATGTGTGACCTTCTGATTGCTGAGAAGGCAATTGGGACCAGCTCCAACCCACTTTTGAAAGCCCAAATCCAAGGGCATTGGCTGTTAGGAACCATTACTACAAACAAACATAAGATATCACAAATATCACTGCCATTGGTAATGGTTCTAAACAATGTCAGTCAAGTCAGACATGTGTGACCTAGTAATTGCTGAGGAGGCAATTACAGCTCCTACCCAATGTCAAAACCCCAAATCAAAGGACAAGTTGATAAGAACCATTAATATGTTATAGCAAACAAGTTTTTCATTACTTCTGTGCTCTATAATGGAAGGGTGGTTATTTCAGTATTTAGCGTGCCTGACAAACAAAGCAAAATATCCTGAATAGAGAAACATAATTATATGGGGAAGAAATACCAAGCATACGGTAGCTTAACATTTGCATGGATTGCCTTAAGTTTTGGTATAGAGGGCGCTACACAAAATAATTTTTTTGTGAGATAATGAAAAACTGAGTGTCAAATTCGAAAGAGCATACAATTTTAATGACAGAATATACTTTATTTGATCAAAATCGGTTCAGAAATGGCTGAAATATCCATAAACATTGCCATTTGTAATAAATGTGGGGCCCCACAATAATATTCAACAATTTTGAACCAGCCGTAAATTTTTTTTGGAATGCTTTTCAAAAATGTATAAAATTGCTTTTTAGATAGTTGTTGATTATCTCTCTATCTAATCACTATTTCAACAAAACATCACATGCACAATATTTTATTTAAAACGGTTAAAACCGATGAGCGTTTAGAGAGCGCCCTCTTGAGTTTTTACGGCTCTTTTTGAACGATAACAGGCTTTTTACTATATAGTCATTTGTAATGTTGTATGCCTTTTTAGCATGATGGAGTTATAACTATTAGTTTGTAATGTAATGGTGCAGGTTTTGCTTACTAAAATTCAGTTTGACCAAAACTGTACTCTCTTTTATACCAGAACTCAACTATCCCAATTCTTAACCCATTCACACTGGATATTTTAATGTCAATAAGCTTGATACATCGTATACCAGGCTCCAGCTGTGAATGGGTATACAAGTCAAGCCATGTATTACTTTGCTTGACATTGTAATTCTGCTTTATCTGAATGCTTTATCTCCAATGTCCCAACTAAAATGACTCTGGTTTTGTTTCTTCCTTGTCCCTTTATACACATATCTACCCAAAGGATAGCAATTTCGGTAGACACAACATACAAGTTTCTCCTCCACATGAAGTGTGTTTCTACTCGGCACGTCTTAGATTGTTTTCATGGTTAACCTTTAATTTGAGGCCTGTAAAGTGTCTAACTCCACGAAAATTACTTGGAGCTTCCTCGTTTCTCTTCTACCGTGTTGTTTAATAGCTTATGGTAAGAGAAGAATAAAATAGGGTTAGATTTTTTCAAATGCCCCTTTAGTATGACGATATCTATCATTCAGCTCAAGAGCGTTAATGAACGGTCATAAACCTCATACAGTAATTTGTTGTAAAAGCTGACGCATATTTTCGCTTTTTTAACCAGGAAACCTATTTCTGTCTAATTCAGTCCCATTCACTTATTTATTTTTTTACTGAAGGCGAGTTGTTTGTCTGCATGTTCTACTATCTTCTCTACAACATGTTCAAATATTTTCTCTTCAACATGCAGCCCTTCCCTCCTGCTCCACTCTTAGCTCATGTATTTCTTAGTTTTTTTTATCCTGTCTCAAAGTGAACCCCTATTTCTGTCCAATTCAGTCCCATTCACTTATTTTATTTTTTACTGAAGGTGAGTTGTTTCCCTGCATGTTCTACTATCTTCTCTTCAACATGCAGTCACATCCTCCCCTGTTCAAGTACTTTCTTGGCTCGAGTTTGCTTGAAAGTAGGACAAATTGTAATACTACCATTCATCTCTCATCAGTCCCTCTCACTTGTTTTTACCGAGAGTCTATTGTTTCTCTGCCTGTTTGACCGTTTCTCTCCAATATTCAGCCCCTTGCTCCCCTGAACCGAGTTCATTAATTTTTTTGGTTTGATTTTCATAATCTTTCTCAAAGTGAACCCCTTCCATTTTCTGTCAAATTCTATCCCATTCACTTGTTTTTACTGAGGATTCGTTGATTCTCTGTGTGTTCCACAGTGTTCTATTCAGCAGGCAGCCCTTTTCTCCTCTGCACACTGTTCATGTGTATTCTTGGCTTGTGTTTGTAGTCAGCTTTCAATTCTCGCTACCCCAAATAGCGATTATCTCGAAATCCGATCGAAATCCCAAAAACACGCATGGAATTGTGGGATAGCTTTTAGTCATACCAACTTCCTGACTACTGCGTGGACGCGTCGTGTGCATGTGTGTGGCGCGCGGGAGGCGTTTATTTTTCCCGTAACCGGCCCGGGATCTGTATACATGCACTGCATACAAACGCATTTGAGACGTGTGGTCGAAAGCTTTTAATTAATGCATTATATTTTGTGTGAGTTACGCTGATTGCATCCATTTCGAGCGTGTGCGAATGATGCGCACGCGAGCCGTGACGGAACCGGAAGTGGGAGTGACGACCCGCAAAGTGGAAAAAAGTCTCGTCTCGCGAATTTCGAGATTTTCGGACCTATTTAAGATAGCGAGAATTGAAATTGAGACAAATCTATCTAATAGTTTAACCCCTTTCCTATTTTCTGTCCAGTTCTATCCCATTCACTTGTTTTTACTGAGAGTTCTTTGCTTCTCCGCATGTTCTACTATTTTCTCTTCAACATGCAGCCCTTTTCTCCTGCGCACGCCGTTCATGTATTTCTTGGCCTGGTTCTCGTAGTCTGCTTTCTCACCGAAGTGAAGTAGCTCCTCTTCCGTCGAAGGCTCCCAGTATGGATCACTTGGTACAACCTACGGCAGGGGGAAAAATAAAAATGTATCGATGATAACTGGCACTTGTACTTGTGATGTACTAGTAATAAATGCACAAGTTATAATGGACAATAAACTCAAGCTGCAATTTTTTTAATTCTTCTCCGTTACTTTAAAAACCTATTTTGAAGATAATTCATTTAGTACTCAAACATATTGTCAGTTGAGTAAGAAAAGGGCGCCAAGTCACTTTTTGTACTATGGAGATAATCATGTTTCAAGATTGGGAGCATTTTAGAAACCCAATGTAGCTCTCTTTTATATCTGATGAATGTTTCTAGATATTATAGAAAACAAATTTCTGAATGATTTATAACAATTTGGCATCGCATAGTGAAGGCTCCGACCGATAAGATGGTTTGCAGAACTCAATTCAGCCAAAAATCGGTCTAATGTCCTTCTCACTCTCACCCGACGATAACATGTCCATAATACAAGATTTCTATATTTAATTCATGAAGATTGGTACATTGTACACACCTCCCAATGACTAAAGAAAAGCTGGGGGCTAGCCAGTCCGCTGGTTTTCTTTCGAATGTCCTCTGCGAATCCAAAGCTCTCCGCCACAGGTAGGACAGCCGTTATGTCAAAGACATCAGAGCCCTCCCTCATCTCTTCGTCCAAGATACGGCCATTGCGCTTCGACACCACTCCGTACATACGACCTGCAGTGAAGACAAGCAGCAAAGACAACAAATAGTTGACACATGTTTCACTAATTTTGTTCTTATAGAGAGCATTTGAAAACTTTGCCTGCTTTAAATGTAACACGTCATCAAGATAAATCATGTTCAAATTCAAGTTCAAATAAATTATATTCCAGAAAAAATTTGCACATTGGGGTAAAACGACAGATTGATCAAGAAAAGCATTATCTAAAGATACAGAAAACATGTTGCCTAACCTCATCTATCACCTTGATGTCACAATTCTACACGGTACTAAGACTAGACAATCCAAGCAATATAGTGTATATTGGTTTGATTTACTTGGTTTTTAATCAGGAATATATTTGTCCAGAACGGCTACATGGAACACTCATTTAAAAATGTCTACAAAGTTATATATCAGAAACTGTCTTACCTAAGACCTCAGCCGTTGCCTGGATGTCACACTTGTACATAGCTGCCATCAGTCTTTGCGGCTTGGTCTGGAAGGCGATGCGACACCCCTCCTTGACTGTTGAGATCACCTGTCCTGAGAGGGGGCCATACACCCCCATGGGGGCCTGATGGTACCCCCCTCTTGAAGGGCTCTGTGGTAGGGGGGAACCAAATGAGGGTGACCCAATAAGTGGTGATCCAAAAGGAGGAGAGCTTAATGAGGGGGACATGATTGGAGTAGAACCGTCCCCTACAGATGAAGTTATGTTGATGCTTTGGGAAGCAGTTCTTGCCGAGTCACTGTTCTCTGACTGTGTTGAGTTGACCTGATGTTCCAATGGAGCAACATTCACACTTTGTGATGATGATGTTCTACTCGAGTCCTCATTGTCCTTGCACTGTTGCCCTGCAGAAGACCTTTCCTGATTTGTTCTGCATGAAGTCCTACTTCCAGCATCATCCCTAATTGCTTTCGCATTGGATCTATGTGATCTGTCTTCTGACTTAACTTTCGTGAGTATATTTAGCTCCATCTCCCACTTTTCAATTGCGAAACACACTCCCATCATCGGCTCTTCAGAGATCGGTCCTGCCAGGGTGGCCAGCTGGAAGCCACTGTTGATGCTGTTATCAAACTCCCGCATCTTT
This sequence comes from Echinarachnius parma, assembly GCA_037951105.1. Classification (NCBI taxonomy): domain Eukaryota; kingdom Metazoa; phylum Echinodermata; class Echinoidea; order Clypeasteroida; family Echinarachniidae; genus Echinarachnius; species Echinarachnius parma. The sequence continues at coordinate 76,808 of JBAMJV010003016.1, read as the reverse complement.
GTGACATCTGTTGAGTTCTCATCCTCTAGGCAGCTCCAGACAGAAACTCGCTTGTAGTCCTCAGTCCTGTTCACCAGGATGTTGGGTCCGCAGCGGCGGGGTCCAAACGCCCAGATCTGGTCCAGACAACCCCTCCACTTTTTCCCAGCATCCTTGAATGCTTCTTCCAACTTTGTCCTTAGTTCACGGATGCTGATGAGGGTTGTTGCGGCAAGAGAGGCACTTTGTGCCTGCTGGGTGCCTGGCTTCCCTGACAGAATGGTAGACACGTGGTGATCCAATATTCTGATCAGCTCTGCATTTTCCTCCAGGATGCCGGTGACCGCTTCAGGTAGAGGCACCGCCCTGATGTGAAACGTGCACGCCTTATTGGCCGTCTTTATCTCCAGCAGCCCGTTCTTGAAGATCTGGATCCCCTCATCGTCGATGTCCAGGGATTGCGGCTTCCTGTGGATGTGATTGATGTCGTCGATGACCTCGTTGACCATGTCAACCTTGGGACGCAGGATGATGGTCTCTCGGAATGGGATGATTGGAGGTGAGACATCAATCTCAACTTTGGCAAACCTATAAAAAAAATTAAAAATAAGCATGATTTGTCATATATCTTTCAAACCAAATCTTTCCCTGATAAAGGTGTTTGTAACAATTGAAGTGTTTTTTTATATTTTCAAATGGAATACAAGAAAATGCAGTCATTCAAGAAATGTGAAAACAGAGTTATTTCAAAAGAAAGGATTTTACAAAGTCCACCCATGAGATGTAGAAAATGTGCTGAAGAGTTGATGATTTGTATCAACTATCAATAGACAAATTTATTTGCATACATAGTACTTCCGGACAGGTAAAAAAAATAAAACAGAATCACTGCATTTCTATCAAACACTGTTAGTTTAATGGTTTTAAAAATTTCAGTAGAACCTAATTTTAACATAACAATATCCTCTTATAACAAGGTTATTTTGCTGGTTCAAGCTCTTTATAGTTTGTATACCATGATAAAACATGATAACTGATATAACATGATAACTGATATAACATTACTGATATAACATTACTGATATAACGTGATAACTGATATAACGTGATAACTGATATAACATGATAACTGATATAACATAACTGATAAAAGCTAATTTTCATGGTCCCAACATTCTAATTATAACAAGGTTTTACTGTATTGTATTTGACAAAACTTGTAAGAAATAAGTCTACCTCTTTCTGAGATCGTCAAGGCATCTTTCCAGATGAACTTCACCAGCCGCAACTATTACATGCTCCCCAGACTCTTGCACAAACACCTCCACACAGGGGTCAGCCTGATTCAACAGCCTCATGCCTTTCATCAGCGCTTGCATGTCGGCTAATAACGGAGACAATTTCAAAGGATAATAGAGGGAAAAGTTATTGGTTATTTCTTAAAAACTTGTTCAACTTTGAAGAAAATAAATAATACATAGTTTCATCAGCACCTGCATGTCAGCTAATAAAGGAAATAATTTCAAGGAGGAAAATATTTCCCGCTCAAAAAAAAAAAAAAGCCTGTTTTGGCGCATTGACAAAACTGTTATGCTTCTTCTTTTCTACAACTTCCACTTTGTAGTTTATTCACGCAAATACAGGTAATTTGAAGTAAACATACAACATTACTCAATAACATAACATTTTGGTGCATCAACTTATCAAAGTAATTCTAGAGACAGTCAATAATTATTTCAAAATTTACTTAAAGAGTTACACATAATTATATGTTTTGGTACTTTTGTGTGATATTAAATAGATGCCGAACATTCCGCAAAAGGGTAGTGTAATTCATAAACAACACAATTAATTACCACCACTTACAGAACCAATATGGCCTCATGGTTCCGTATGCGCCAAACGTCTGCGAGTGCGTCAATTCTATTCAAGCGAACGTTAGGAGACGATAGAATCAGGGACAATGTGTTCGTCCTAGACAAAAAGTAGTCTTCGTCTGCAGACCCCTTGACCACATGCTTTAGTATAGTGAGACGTTTTCCATTTATATAATTTGTTTAGAAACATATTTTTCTGAACTTGCTGGTGGAATGGACTACTTACTCATTTATAAGAATATTATTTTTTAGTTGGTGGTACCCTTTAAGTCATATTCTTCAACCAGAGTAGCTAAGAAAAAAAAAAGTATATTTTCTATGTACTTACATAAATGCTTGGGTTCGATAGCAACTCGAACAATGGGTGGTGCAGCAAAGGTCATGTCGGTAAATGCTGGGCACGCATATGTGCTAGAAACAGTCGCTGACTTCAGGACTAAATCTCCTAGTCCTCCAATGCCTGAAAGTGGAATAAAGTAAACATCAATTCAATCAAATGTGACTTACATGTATGTCTTTATCTAATAGACATAATCCACTTTAAAATGTCTTTGACAATTATTTACTGATTCCTACAAGTAAATTGTCTCATAAAAAAAAATGTGATTTTCATTTTTTTAAATTCAAACATATAGAGAAAACTGACTAGAAATAGACAAAGTTTAGATAACCGTAAGAATTGTGTCATGTATAGTCAAAATAAAGGTTTTGTAGACAAATGTATTTGTTTATAATTGATGTACATGTATGAAATTTATGCAAGGAAGTCCAACTTTTTTGGCTTGACTTCTCAAAACTGAACCTGTTGATATTTATATTTTATTCAAGGAAGTGCAATATAAATTTAACTTCTCATAATGGAATGTGTTTGTAACTGAAGTATACATATACTTTATACAGGGAAGCAGAACCCTTTTGGCTGTTTGACTTCTAAGAATGATCAACAATGAAGACATTTAATTGATTTACCCAGTATGTTTCCTGCAGGCACTTCGTCCAACAATTCCAGCTCCCTTCCCATCAGTAGATATAGACTCTCAACTGTGAACTCCACTATGTACTTGCTGCACTCGGAGTTGGCTGAAAGTTGTCCGCCATTTTCTTGCATCTGTAGTGTAGGCATATATGTATCATGTTAAAATGTCCTGTTTTATACCAAGTACTGTAATAACTTTGTTATTTTGTAAGATTTACTGTTATTATTAATCCCATAAGCAGATAAAGACAGTCAACACTGCCATGTACAGTGTAACCAACAATTATTTGGACACCCTGACAAATAGGAAACTAACTATTTTGATAATTTTTCAAAAATGGTCTTATATTTTATCTTGATTTCAACAAAGCAAGATCTAATAAACACATACATGTACAATGAATTTTAGGCAGCTTTTTACCAAACATTTTTTTCAAAATTTGTTCTAGCATCATTTAACCCTCCCAGTGTCACGGGCCGATTTAATCGGCCCAGGTTCCGCCACCAGAACGTTTGGGCCGATATAATCGGCCCACACTTTGACAAGCTTTTGCATGCTTACTGAGTCAGGTCATGAGCTGTAAGCTCAACTGTGATTGGTCGAGAAGTATGGCAATGGATGATGTAAAAGATAAAGTCTCTATTTTTGTTGTCCAATCACAATGATTGTTTCTTTTTCCCCTTGTTTGGTTTAGTTTTTATCTGTTTTTTAGTTACGTGAATCAGCCCGGAAGTGGTTGTATCGATACGTGTGTGTATGAGTGATGAGTACGTGTATATAAGTGACGTATGCGCTACGTGCAATGCGCTACTCGCATGTCCCAACGTGGTCGCTATTGTCAAGCGGTATTTTCAGTACATGATTTACAGTGATTTTGAGCTAACTTTGGAAGTTCTCGGAACCAAGAATGAGTGTTTCAACGGAGGACGAGGAGCCATTTATCAACCTAGAATCGGCATTTATCAAGATATTTTTGGTAACTGATGATTACTACATTGATATCAAACGTCAACACCATACAGACACGGACACAGAAATAAAATTGTCTGAATAATACGATATTTTCGTGGGATTCTCGTACATCTAGCTAGGCCGCTAGGGCGCTAGGCAGTAAGCTAAGTTGACGCCAGGCCGACTGGCCAGGCGCGCGATGTCGGGGATTCCCGTTGAGTGTTGATCGAAGCTGGAAGTTTCGCCAACATTATTGTTATCATTTTGTGTTTTGCTCAGTAACTTCCCCATAATATCACTAGAAGAAAAACCAAATAATTGACTGGGAGTGTGATTATTGATAATTATTTTCTATCTGCAGACTACAGATCATTCACAATTAATTTTTTATTCCCACTCAAATTGATCGAAGTCAAAGTCGTGGTCGTGGAAGATTTTGTTGGTATTGTGCCTTTGCGTACACCAGAAAATTGTACCTTTTATCCCTAAAAATTATTACAATGAGGGCGCTCTACATAAAACTGATTTGAAAATGTACGAATATAATATGGCACTGGTTTTTTTTAAGATGCCAAATGTGTCAACCAACATGGTCAAAATTGAAATTAAGTGAACTAACTTCAAACATGTTTTTTTAACATTGACACAACTTATATTTTCGTGAAATATAGATATCTGGGCTTAATCTATCCCCAATTCTGCGAAATATCTATGGACATTTAGGATTTCCTATATTTAAAAGAAAAATATGATATATTTTCACATTGCCATACTAAAATCCTACTATTCCAAATGGCATTACAAATAATACAAATAATTAAAGTGGGCTTCTGACATCATGTGTGCCATTTTCGGGGCTTCTGTTTCTTAAATTTTAGTTTTTAGGTCATTTTAAAGTGAAAAATAGCCTTAAAATTTGAATTTTGCAATTTGAAGTTTTTGTAATGCAAATTTTTTTTACTGTTGTTGGTTCAAACTTATTGTATGGAAACAATACATGATAGGACATATTTACATGATATAAAATTGGAGCAAGACACTTGCAAATAAAATTCAAATTTGATTCTTGTATGTGTTTCGGACGTTACACATTGTTAACATTTACCCTTTTTTTTACACTTCTATGACCAGTTGTGGTTTAAATCTTTGCTATTTTGGAATATTTAAATACAGAAAATATATGTTTAGATGTAAATCTATCCAAATTCTTCTTTGAAATGGTCAAATTAACTTCATAGCACAGAAAGGGGTCTTCTATCAACCATAGACATTATAGTACAGTACAGTACATGTAAACTTGATTTATATATAATTATATGTTCAGATCTCCAAAGTAGAGACAATTTTAAGGGTTTTAGTGAAATTACATGTATGAAGTACTGTGTACCTAGTGCTACAATAACTACAATTTGAGAATTGTGATCTGTAATTTATTGTAGTAAAGTTGCTTCCCTATTTTGTTTCGGACGTTACATGGTGTTAACATCACTTCAAAACATATCTTAACTCGCTTTGTTTGCACGATTTTGCAAGCAAAACCCATAAATATGTGCATTAATTGAACTCCCAACGAAAGGGATAGTGAATGAAGTCCATATTGATAGACAAAATCCAAGATTTTGTACAAATATTACATGCAATTAGAAACTGTTATTAATATACAGTCAAAGGATGATCGATGTGACTTTCCAGAGTTTCCTTCATCATTTTACAAAAGATAAAAGTATATGTAAATTGTACAATGACATACATTGTATATGATTTGAATTTTCCATTTTCTTATTTTGATAAAACATGAAGCTCAAACTAATTTTATCAAACTATTATCAAACTATTATCGAAAATTAGAATAACTGTCATAAATGCATTACTGATCAATATGATATTAGCAAAACCTCAAATTCAAGTTATAATGGCACATGTACAGTACACTTGTATGTACCAAATAAGGTTATGGTCAAGAAAATATATTCGTTCCAGCAGATATGGTTACATTTTTCAAACATAGCTGACTTGCGCAAAAATGTAATTGATCATAAACCAGTAATGTTCTGGAAATTGCCTTAAGAATAAGATAAGGAATTATCTTGGTGTACATGTACTGTACCTATAGTTTACATGGCATATGCCATATAGTATTTCAAAACTAACTTTTGTTTTAACATGTGGATTTTTTTAATACAAATGATTAACATTTTAATTAGTGTCAATAAAACATGTGGATCAACGCAGATTATTTTCTTCTTATCAAGTTTAAGTATATGAAAAAAACATGTTTTGCAACTTTGAGTAAATTTAGCATAGTTATACTGTACTTTTGTATACCACTAAAAGGCTCTGTTAATGAAAATGTTTATATTTCCACTAAATGAATAATGAAACAGAGACTTAACATTTGTTTCTTATAGAACATTATAAAGGCAATCAATGCATTTGATGTGATACAAAAAAACAAAATCAGTATACAGTCATGTAGTTCTGTGTGTACTTTACAACATGAACAATTATGGGGCAAAAATAGCAATTCCTCACATTTTATAAATAAAAGTTCCTTCCCAGAGACAAATAACTGATAATTTATTTTTTTAAACACTTTTGCTTGGAGCAGGAAGCATATAGATCATGAAAAATGTAGATAATACTTTTTTAAATGTTCCAAATTGAATTTTTTGTGCAATCAAAATGTGTGTTAACACCATTTTGTAACGTCCGAAACGAGCTCACAATACCATACAAAATATTCTGTAAATGGTAAACAAAATACAGGAGTTGTTGCAGCAGGTAGTGTTTCAGTTCCACAAAAGAAAGGTTATTGTTCCAAGTAGATTAGTCATATCATTCACTATATCAAGTGTCTTGTAAATCTTTAGTGGTTACAAATTAGCTGAGAAAAATCGATGAAAAATTGGTGAAAATGTGGATTTGGGGCAGACTAAGCATCTAAATCTTATTAAAGCATCATGTATTTTGATGATTATGTTTCATTTACATGATCTAAATGAATAATAATAACCATATATTATCATTTTGAAAATAAATGCACTAAAATATCAATTTTGTGTTAACAATTACCCCATGTAACGTCCGAAACACATTTGTTTACATTGGTTGATCTCAAACATTTGTTTTGGCAATTAATTACCCAATTCATGTGTAAATTTGTTTCAAAATGAATACTATTTTATATTATGATGATTGATTAATATAATGTGCCCTTTCCTGTGACTTATGAGCTTATAAGTTACATTTTTGGTTTCGGACGTTACATTTGTTTCGGATGTTACAAATGTTAACGGAAAGTTAACTTTAAAAATATAAAAATAATACAATAAGTTATTGCATTTTTTTTTTCTGTGATGGGAAGGTACATCAAGTCTCTTCAAAACTGAGATAAATAATTGTTTGTGTTATCCCCCTTTTAAAAATTATTTCTAAAGAAATATTGTTTCGGACGTTACAAAATTGTTAACGGAAAATGAGAGCATGTGTGCATTTCATGTTTGTTTTTTTTTTAATCGCTGGCTTAAGAAATCAGTCATTTCCCTTTTAGGCAATATGATGAGGAAACTGTTAGTTCAATTTTCATACTGATATCATTTCAATAAATTATGATACTGGTAGGGGTAATGAGGGGTTAAATTGTTAACGGAGGATGTAACGTCCGAAACACCAATTTTAATGGCATTGTACTGTCAAAATATTACTTTATATATTAAGCGCCGTTAATTTTCTGAAAGTTTAACTCACACTTGTTCATAATTATCAACAAATAAAAAAACAAAAAAAATCTGTTAGTGTTTTTTTATACCTGAACATAATTGAACCCATTTTTGGTTGACAAATTTCCGTTAACAATTGGCCCTTTAGGGTTATCTGACCTATATAAAGGGAAGTCCAAATATTTTCGTTAAGGTATGGGAGATCAATCTAGGTGGATGCTATAAGAAAATACAAAAATAAGTTTTCAGTTCAGTATGTTTTTAAAAATACAGGCCCTCAAAGTGCCATTAAGCCTTTTGGCACCTTTAAAAAAACCAGAGCCATATACGTTCAAAATTATATAACCAATACATGACATATCTTACAGAAAATTGTATAAAACCTAACTATAGTCGGTCCAAGGCAGAATAAATATGCTGTATAAAGCCATAATCATATTTTCGCAATATTTCATATGTGACATCGACGCACAATTTTGGAGATAAAAATGCCATCAAACATCATATGAAGACAAACTTTTTTTCCCCAGAAAGATAAATGTATATGCTACAATGTGTATGTAAAAATGTATTATGTTTTGTTACTCATTATATGATAAAATGCTGTGGTCAGGTGCAGATTTGATTTTGAAATTTGTATTGCATGGCTTAGAGAGGGTGCCCTATTCAACAATGAGGGCGCTATTTATCAAAAAAAGATAGAAAACGCAAGAGTATACCGTAAGCTTCAAAATGATATATGACGTGTTGGGAAAGCTTTGAAGGAAGTGTTAAAAAATTATCAATCAACTAGACACTGTAATTCACCATAAATATGCCTGACATTGGCAACAGTGCTATATGACACAGATAGGGTTAAATTAAAGTGATTTTTTCAAGGTGTCCAAATAATTCTTGGGTACACTGTATGTGTTGCACTCTGAATTGGATAAAAGTTGTCCGCCGTTCTCTTGCATCTGCCTGAATCAACAATAATGAGGGGAAAGTTGATGTTCTTTAATGAACTAAAAGGGAAAAATTCATCTTAGTAAACATGCAGAAAATAAAATTAAAATGTTTCCTAAATTGTCTTTCTTTCACCATTCTATTTTTGGACACATTTATTTATAGAAATGTAACTCATTGTCTTTGTACTTAAAATAAATAACATAAACACCCAAGATAATTATGGTTTCATAATATTCATGTTTATTTTCTTCCTCTCTATCTCTTCTTAGACTTTCATCCTCTCTTTTTATCACATTCTTGTTTGTTTACAGAAAGGTAAGGTTGTAAAAGTTCTTTCCTGCTGAGCAAAACTAGCATAATTTACATTTCACATTCCTCCACATCTTCTACACAGTAGCCAGTGTCTCACACAATTATCTAGATAATAGTTATCTAGATAATTCACCTACGTATGTGACAGACGGGTGACAGACATGATACAAATTATCTAGATAATTTGCCCAAGTGTGACACCGACTATTGATTACACCTTGGAAAAGATGAATTTTACCATCATAACAGTTATAAGTGTCTACTTTCCATTGTTGTTGTTGTTTATGTGCCAAGGACAGGATGTGGGTAGATAAATAGATATCAACTATTTAAAAACCTTTGTAGATTTGTTTCAAAGAAGTCTATAAGCATTTTTTGTCTTTTTTCTAAAAAGTCAAGATGTCCCCTAGCAGGGTAGACTTATAAATAAAATATTTTTGAAATCAAATTTTACAATAAATATAGAAAGTGTTTACAGCAAGCTTCTAACTTTCCTTCCTGCCCAGAACAAGGGAAAGTGCATAATGTACGTATTTCACATTCCTCCCTCCCCCTCTTCTACACATTCCAACATTGTAGACTTCACCTAGATTAAGACAAGGGTTACCATAACAGTTGTTCTTTTATTGTTATAAGTTAAAGGAGTGGCATATGGTTGGTTAAATTCCTACTTGTTTACAGAAAGCTTGTAACTTTCCTTCCTGCCAGAACAAGGGACACCTGCATCATGTACATTTCACATTCCTCCCTTCTCCTCCTACACATTCCAACATTGTAGATTTCACCTAGATAAAGACAAGGGTTACCATCATAACTGTTTTGTTTTTGTTGTTGTTGTAAAGGAGTGGCATAAGGGTGGTTAAATTCCTACTTGTTTACAGAAAGCTTGTAACTTTCCTTCCTGCCTAGAACAAGGGACACCTGCATCATGTACATTTCACATTCCTCCAACCCTCTCCTTCTGCACATTCCAACATTGTAGATTTCACTCTGCTACAGGAGGTTTCTACTCTGTTATTGTTTGTTCTTTTTCTTGAGCTAGTATTTACCAAACTGAATAAATAATAAAATACAACAAACAGTCAAATTACTTGCATTTTGGGGACATGGTTACTGTTAGAATGTTATAGGGTATAAACTTTCTTATGCACACACTCAAACAAATAATTTGTATAAAACAAAATTTGAGAAATGTATAACAAATGACTAGATATATTAAACTTTATAGCAGAGGTGAATATTGTTCTTGTTCCCCTTAGCTAGTAAGTTGATTAAGAAGATAAAACATATAGCTACATTTACCACTTGCATGTAAATTCAAATTTCAAATTCATTTTATTTGTTCCCACATGTACGCATGCATATGGACGCATGCATATGGACATTTTGACACCAACAATTTGTTTCTTGGAGTAATATGAAACATGGTGTAAATTACATAAAAATTGTATACAAAATCAAACTAATGTCCAAATATTGAAGGGTTGAGAACTCTTACCTCCGTTAAGACTTTTTGCGGATCGTGTCTCGGACCAAGAACATAGAGTTTCTGCCCTTTGCGTATTGTGCCACTGAAGACTCTGGCAAAAGCTAAGAATGTCTCCTCCGCCTCTTTCTCCTCCTGTTTGACTTCTAATGTTGATTCCTGACTATTTTCTGAAACAAAATCATACACAAAATGAAACAAAATAATTTGTATTTATAAAATAATTTTTAAAAACATGCACGTAGAGAGGTACTGTATGTAAAAATAGTGTGTCCTTTGTGAATCGTACCACAGAAGAAAGGCAAAGAGTGCTTCTTATGCCTTATTCTATCCTTGGGTCCATTTTATTTGTTCTGATGATTGCTAGTCATTTTTTAAAAAATAAACTTGAAAAGGGGGTATTTTTATTAAAAAGAGAAGAAAATAAGTTTCAATATATATACAGTATATTTTTTTTAATACACAATTTCACAATAACGATGGTACATTCAAACATAAATAAAAGACCATCATGTGACTAGAGTCGTCTCCTTCATCTTCTTGTCTTTGTTATCACCTTTCCATCTTTTCTGTCTCCAATTGTTTCTTCCTTTACTTGTTCAATGGTTTATCATTCTTCTCATCCTTCCTCTCACTTTCTCTTCCTTTTCCTCCTACCCTGCTTCCTTTATCGTATTTTAAATTCATTTTGCTAAAGATTTTTAATTTAAATTTATTCAACACTTCATAAAAATTACAAAGTACATGATACATAGTAAAAACACATTACATAAGAACAGTAAAAACACACAATGGTATGAAAGAGCATTTGGGGTAGGCAGAGAGGAAGGATTCCTTGTATGAAAGCCTACCCCATTTACACAGAAAATACTATACTGCATTAAAAAGGACGATGGTACATGATGATGATGGTACATACCAATATTGAAGGTGACTATCTTTGGAGTCGAGCTGTCTCCTTTCTTTTCTTTACTTTCTCCCTCTCCTCCTTCTTTCTTTTCTCCTCCAGTTTCTTCCTTGACTGCCTCGGCTGCTGCCCTCCTCTCAGCATGCCTCCTTCTTGCTTCTTCTCTTCTCCGCTGCATCTCTTCATCCGTCAGAGGCCTAGAGGAATGGGGCGGGGGGAGGGGGTGAAAGAGAAGTTTTATGAAACGGGCCACTGAAGTTCATTATCTTTATTTCTTCCATTATTTTTACAAAGACAATCAATATATTAATTCCTGAGAAGGACTGTTGGTATTCTTTCTAGGATAGTTCTAAAAAGGACTGTGGTAGTCCTAGAAATAACTCGCGTCCACAACCCTCAAGCCGACAGACAGTAGCGCCACCAGCGTCAGCAGTACACACAGCTCGCCGCCGATACCACACCCACGGACACCAAGTACGTCACCCGCGTCCGCAACCTTAAGCCCGCGCACGCCAGCGAGTCCCCACTCCCGACGACGTACAGTCAACCTGTTTGAAACGTAGAGCCCCTCCTACTACCCACCCTCTTCTTACAATAGCTATACCGGCGCTGTAAGCTCAAGAAAGAATACCAACAGTCCTTTCCAGGACTACCAACAGACCTTTCTAGGACTACCACATTCCTTTTATGACTATCCTAGAAAGAATACCAACAGTCCTTCTCAGGACTCGCCAATCCTCATACATGGTGCAACCGCAAACCACACGTATTATAATCATTATATTAATTTCTAAAAACAGAGACAAATGGTGGATCCCTTACACTATGAATATTAATCACTATTCATAAATGCATCACACTTTATTATAACTACTAGAAATGCACCAAATGTCAGTTACTTTGGTCTGTTTTGTGGTAACATGCGGCTCTCCACAGCAACCATCTTGGAGATGTACACAATGACTGGTGCATCGGGACTTGCATCTGAGCTCTGGAAAGCTACATAAAACAAAAGGAACAAAAGAGAAAAATACACATTTACATTGGAATGCAGTGGGATCATGGATTGTTCATTGATATATTGCTATGAAATAAATGGAAATGTATATCCATAATCAAGGTTTATGTGTTAAATTTACAAATGTGTAAACAAAAAATCTTCTAACAGCAAACATAAACATGTGCTAAAATTATAAGCTAATGTTCAAGTCAAGATAGACCAAGTGAAGAAATTGCAAAGCCTACTGAAACGAAGACCACAAACTGTAATGTAAGATGACAATTAAAATAAATAAATAAATACCTACCTAACTTGAGTTGATGTGATTCGGCAGGGAGGGTATCAAATTGCTGTCCACCGCTGCACATTAGTTTAGCTATATTCTCTCCTCACTCACATTTGTAGGGCTAGGCAACCTTCCAAATACCACATTAATTACAACAAACTCTCTTAATAACAACATTCTTTACATATTTGAAATAATTGAACTAAATACCTGATTTGAGTTGATGTGATTCGGCAGGGAGGGTATCAAATTGCTGTCCACCGCTACACATCAGTTTTGCTATCCTCTCATCACTCACATCAGTAGGGCTATGCAACCTTCTAAACACCACAATATTAACTTTTAACTTTTTTTAATACTACCGATAATATTCTTCACATATATTCAATAATACCTGATTTGAGTTGTTGTGATTCCGCTGGGAGGGTATCAAATCGCTGTCCCCCACTGCACATGAGCTTCTCAATCCTTTCCTCACTCACATCTGTAGGGCTAGGCAGCTTCTCACATATCATGGCTAAACAGCAAGTATTTGTCAAGGAATCATGGCATTCTGTATTTTTCTTTCTTTTCTTAATTCGTATCCACCGACATTTTCTAAGCATTTTTTAAGAAAAACAACATTCCTCATAGATGTTCAATATTTACAATCATATAAGTACTTCCATAGCAAACAATTACCAAAGGAGATATGCTGTTCCAAAATCAAGCCAAATGTTGTGAACAGAATGCTCAATTCATGGTATAGGGCTGCTACATACTGGCACAAGTCAGCAGAATACATGACTGGTGTAACAGAATGGGCCATTTAATCACCAAAACATTGGTTTGATTTTGGAATGAAACCAAATATATTTACCAAAAAAAACACACACTGATAATCACAATTGACAGAATATATAACTGGTAAAAACAAAAACAACTATAGTGAAGACTGCTAGTCGAGGCCAGTCCTTCCATAATTACTGATGTAACATTTCAACCATTTTTTCATGTATTTAATATATTTATCATATTTACAAAAGTGATTGTTATCATAAACCAATGATATGAAGCATACTATTTTGCACGGGCGTAGACATGTCATTGATACCCATTCAACTGGGGGGATGATCTATTCATCCATCCCCCCAGTTGAATAGGTATTATGTAACTCGCTATGCCCGTGCTATTTTGGGACACACTTTCATTTATCCAAACAGTGATGATGCAAAAATACTGCTGAAAACTGCTTAAATGCAAACAGTAACAGAAAATATTACAAAAGGATACACAAAACTGCCGTTGAGACAGGAATCCACTGATTACAGATGGCCTGCAAGTGGATTCTGGGGTCGTTGTGTCGAAGGTCACGACCTGCCAGCTTCAGTCCCAGAGAATGTACAATCTTCTCCATCTTCTCTTTGTCCCTGTACAAAAAAGAAAAATGTGACCATGCAGATATTGATAAAACTATTACAAACCAGTTCAAGACTATTTGATTTTGATATGAAATACATTCTCCATAGACCCCAGCTCATTTATTTTTCGGGACCAGTCCTGAACAGGTTAACTCATTCAAGAGTATGTTATTTGGCTATAAAATGCATTCTCATAGACCCAGCTGGAGTATTTTCAGGATCAGTCTCTAAATAGGTTAAATGGAAAGGAATGGTTTAGTTCTTATATGAATATGATTTGTGGGCAAAAAACAAGCCTGTATAGCGCGACACCTCGTGTACACCTCGTGGTCGTAATACATGTAGCGTATGAGCGATTCCGCAATGGCGATATCTATCCGTCCTAGATCAATTTATAATTTTGCAAACATATCAATTAGTAGGCGGTTTCTTGGCCAAATTTGGATAATCCTATATTAGTACAATTATATTCTTTCACATTATTGGTAATAAGAGCTTCCATTTCATTTTTTTGAGAGGGGGGCGTTTCCAAAACTGGCCTTTACCTTTAATCCTACATTTCATAATTGCCTGCCTGGAAGTGAAATATTTGTGTGATAAAATCTTGAGTAACTTACACACAAACAAATCATACATGTCATTACTAGTGTGATTTATTTAGGCCTTGATATTCTTAAATGAAAGCTACAAAGATCATTGAAATTATACAGGGTGGCCCAGAAATAACGGAACGGGGCACTTCCCAAAATAAAGTAACGAAATGACTGGGTCCATTGGATAGTGTGTCTTTTCAAATGAAAATTGATACCAAGAACATTAATTTTGGTCGTGCCGTTTTTGTTTTAGAGCTCTGTGAGTGACACCATGTCAGGGTTCATTTTTCTTCCATTTTGACTGATCTATTGGCTAAATAATGACCCGAACGGCTCGTCATAGAAGTACGGCGCTTTGGTTATTCAGTCGAATGCACATTAACAAAGGTGTCCGCATCTTGAGCGTACCGTCATTCTATGACAAGACGTTCGGGTCATTCTTTAGCCAATAGGTCATTCAAAATTGAAGAAAAATGAACCCTGACATGGTGTCACTCACAGCGCTCTAAAACAAAAACTGCACGACCAAAATTAATGTTCTTGGTATCAATTTTCATTTGAAAGGACACACTATCCGATGGACCCAGTCAATTTTTTACTTTATTTTGGAAAGTGCCCCGTTCCGTTATTTCTGGGCCACCCTGTATTACAAATATTTTTAAAAACATGTTTTTTTTTTATACACACATCTAATTAATTGCCCCCCCCCATCCCCAGAATTTAAAAAGAAAACACAACATAGTTTTGATGGTAACTCCTCACTTTCAGAGGGAGAGGGTTGGTGGAATGTGAAATTTACATTATGCAGCTGCCCATTGCTATGGGCAGGAAGGAAAGTTACAAGCTTTTTGTAAACATGTCTTTCGCCCATCACAGCCTTTAGAACAGTAACAAAATCAACAACAGTTAGATTGGTAACACTTTTCTTTTTCAAGATGGAATCTACAACGTTGGAATGTGTAGGAGGAGAATGAGGAATGTGAAATGTACATGATGCAGGTGTCCTTTGTTCTAGGCAGGAAGGAAAGTTACAAGCTTTCTGTAAACAAGTAGGAATGTGATAAATAGAAAATGAAAGTGAAAAAAAGGAGAGACAAAAGAAAAGAGAAAGGGGGGAGAGAGATGGGGAAAGAGCAAGAGAAGGAGGAAGGAGAAGCACACAAAAAAAGAGAATAAAAACTGTTGGTTTACTTCACACAGATTTCATGAAGTACAGCCTACTCACTGAAAAATGCTATGAACTTCTCAGCTCAGCTGTATCAATTGTTTTCCTTGTGTTTTTAATTTCTTTTCACAAATTGCATCTCTTTTGAAATTATGTGTATAGGATAGTCATAATTTGCGGCTCTTGCACCAAAAGAGTTAGAATTAACTCTAGCTTATAAAGAAATGTTGAAGATGGTTTCCTACTTACTTTCTGACAAGCACTGTGTCGTACAGAGACCAGATATTCTCCAGGATGAACTGCACAAACAACGGCTTCTTGGCTTTAGCCTGTGCAATAAAGAAAGGCAAGGTCAAAATCTGACAAATCTACAATCTAAACAAGGAACTGATTAGATTTGCGCATTTAGGCAATTTCAGACTTGTGAATAATCAAAACTTGCAATTAATTGCAACTTGTCATGCAACACTCCCTGGTCTATTAAAGTGTGAAAGGGGGGGGGGGGGGGGGAATTCGGGAACAAACCCTAATTATATGAAAACATCCCTTTTAGTTCTTCAATATCAGTTACATTTGATAATCATCTGAAACAACTGTCAAATAACTTTATATTGAGGGTAGGAAAAGAATATGACCACTAAGTTCAATAAACCAAATAAAGTTGCTGAAACAGTTGCACTGAAAAGTTTACAATAAATCAATGAAGAAATAAATAATACCTGTGCTCCTTTCATGATCCTCTTTGATTTGGCATGCAGGAAGAAGTCCCCCCACAGGGTCTTGCGAAGCACATCAGCTCGCAGCCCCAACTTGCTGGCAAACATTTCCGCAAAATGGTTAATGCTGAAATGTAAAAAGTAAATAAATGGAGACATGACTAATAATGGAATAATGTACATTGAGGTAACTGCATCTAAACTGGATTATACAGCTAGTTCTATGGTTTGCTAGAAGCATGACTATTATCTTATTTAAAATTGTAAACAATTTAAAACATAATTACAATATGATGCTAATTAAATTCTCATATTACCCCACAATACAAACAATTGACACAGCTACCAGTTTCTTGACAAAAGCCCAATCAAAATATTATACTTCAATATATTTACTTCTCTTTTAGCAATGAAAAAGATGCTGGCTAATCTTTTTCATTGCTAAAAGAGGAGAAGATATATTGAAGTATAAGATATATGCACCATTTCATATACTCATTTTCAAACTAGGAAAAGAGTTCTCGTTGAACTATATTTGCCAATATATTAGCCTATACACTACCTGAAACCCCATCCATCATTGACACTTATGTAAAGGAAGAGTTCTTAGTAGATAAAGGAGTAATTTTTTACTGATAACCCTCCCCAGTTAAAACCTACAACGTCTATTGACGAATCACAATATCACTTTACACATTGCTTACAGTAACTTAATGTATGGACTTCATGGGAATTGAAACATTTAGGAGGGAATTTATTATATTCCAAGAAGGCCAAGAGCATTCTTGAAATAATTACCTGAAACCCCAACCATCATAGGCACTGGCGAATATGACATTGCCTTGGTCGGGAGAGAAGTAGATGTGAGAGTCATCAGAGTCCTCCAAGCCATCACTCCAGTCATATACCTGCTCTCCTCCTCCTCCTCCTCCTCCTCCTCCTTTATCTTGGGCATCACTGGTAGCATCTGATGACTTGTTTGTCTCTTGTGATGATTTCTAGATCAAGAAAATGTATAAAATTAGATGAATCTCTTGTTGTTGGCTGATCAGGAGAGAATAATATTTTAATGTCACGGGAGTCATCAAAGCCATCACTCGAGTCAAAACCTGCTGCTCCCCTCCTCCTCCCCCACTGCCCCTCCTCTTTTATCTTGCTCATCACCTGTGGTATCTGTTGACTTGTTTGTCTCATGTATTTCTAGATCAAAATAACATAGGGTCGAGATGATTTTTTAGAAGAAAAAAAATTGCAGTAAGTCCTGAAGAGTCTGATTTAATATGAAATAAGTAAGATGAGATATTACAAGAGCCTATAAAAGTTCCAATATTCATTTTTAAAGTCTGTTTTAAAACAACAGTGTTAATTGTGCCATGAGTAGCGATTAAGAAAACTTTGTGTTGCTGTAATACTTGGCCCTTTTATTTTTATGAATAGGGGCACTGCATCCCTTATGACTTATTTACATCCCCGTAGACGGAGGGTTAAATCAAGGAGACTGTTGAGTGTATGCAATCAGAAATGTTTTTTAAATGAACTGTTCAATTTTTAGAAACACTGCACTGAAATAAACAAAACAAAATTTTGGTTGTGTCTATACTCACAGATGAGACCTTCTCGAGAACGTCTGAAGCATAGAGGTTCCCAACAACAGCGTTGACCTGCTCCAGGACTTGCTGTAGGTGCAGGTGGGCCTCCATGGGGGTGTACTTCAGCTCGCTGATCAGACGATCAATCTTGTTTAGGACCAAACATGGTTTTATGTGCTCCAGCCAGGCCTGGCGCAACACCACGTGTGTCTGTGTAAATAATTTATACAATTAGAATT
The DNA here is from genome assembly GCA_037951105.1 of Echinarachnius parma. Taxonomy (NCBI): domain Eukaryota; kingdom Metazoa; phylum Echinodermata; class Echinoidea; order Clypeasteroida; family Echinarachniidae; genus Echinarachnius; species Echinarachnius parma. Next base: position 58,664 of record JBAMJV010003016.1, on the reverse strand, counting down.
ATGCGATTCATGTAAAAAATTAGGAAATCACTTAATTTAAACAATCATTTAGGTGAGAATAATCAAAGAAAATATACAAAGCTCCAAACTCAACCTGCAAGTCATGTATTTTAGCCTGCTGGTCTGGTAGTTAAATCTCCCTTAGGACCCAACTTTTTTTTCTTTTACCCATGCTTGACTCAACATACACAAATTATCGGAGTACATGCCAAGTAACAGCTCTTTATTGATAAGTCTTCAAAGGACATACATTCTGAAATTAGCTATACTGTTTTTGAGACTCAATATCATAAATAATTCATAAAGTGTTAGTCTCTGATTACTAGTAATTAGGTCATTTTGTCCCTTTAGCTGTAGCATACCTTTAAATTATTACCCATGAAGCAGAGAATACTAGAATTAAAGAATTTAAATTTAAAAAGTTCATGTTCCATGCAACCCTTGTAACAGACATGAAATAAGAATTACCTGTGGACAAACTCCCTCTACTACATCTACAACCACAAGTGCGCCCTCACAGAGCCGAACTGCAGTCGACACTTCGCTGGAGAAGTCCACATGACCAGGGGAGTCAATCAGATTCACAAGGTACTCCTCACCTGCAGGATTGAATGAAGAAAGAATTTGAATAGAATTGACAATTTATTTCATATCTCATAAAATACAATGACAAAAGAACTACAATGATACAACAAAACAGAACATTTATACAAATTATGAAAATGAGAAGACAGCTAGGCACATTCCTTACAGTTAGAAATGGCTGCCATCTCAATAAATTTGACATTTACAAACGTTGCCTTCACCTGGGCTGCTGGGCCACTGCTGTAGATGAATGAGATAACATTGGACTTCATAGTACAATGCTTTGTCCGCCCTGACGTTCAATTGGACCCCTTTGAAAAACAGCTTGTAGCTGACAAGGGCAATCCATCCCATGAGTGGAGAATAAATAAATTTCAAACTAGATGGATCTTCGATTGCGCGCAATCGAAAATTATGCCTCCGCTATTACGCGATTTTAATATCAAGCCCAAATTAACACGCACTGATTTAATTTTTAAAAATATTTTTCATATATTTTGAGTCCTGTGACCTTGACCATATGACCCCAATCTTTGATGGCTCCCTAAAAAACATTCAGGTACCAAGTTTGATTGAAATCTGACATTTAGTTCTTGAGATTTTGGCATTACAAGCTTTTTTGCATGTATAATGAGTCCCGTGACCTTGACCTCAACCTCATGACCCCAACATTTTATGGCTACGTTGACTCTTTATGATACATTCAGGTACCGAGTTTGATTGAAATCTAACATTCAGTTCTTGAAATTTTGCCATTACAAGCCATTTTCGCATACGTATTGAGTCCTGTGACCTTGACCTTTGACCTCATGACCCCCCAAATCTAATCAGATCAGTGGCACCCCGATATGTACACTCATACCAAGTTTGAAATTGATCTGTCAACCGGTTCTTGAGATATCGCAAGAACGAGGCATTTTTGCACATACATTGAGTCCTGTGACCTTGACCTTTGACCTCATGAACCCCAAAATCTAATCAGATCATTGCCACCCCAATATCTACACTAATACCAAGTTTGAATTTGATCCGTCAACCAGTTCTTGAGATATCGCGAGAACGAGGCATTTTTGTATATGGGCAATTCCACCATAACGGAATTACATTCAGAGACGTTTTTTGCTCATTATTTCATTCCCTGCGCAATATTCTCATGACTTAAGTAAATTTTGATACTTATATAAGTTGCACGGGTAACCAGGCTACAACATGATAGGGAAATGGTTTTATATCTTCCATGTGTTGTTGCACACTAGACCAATATGTGTGACCGTAACGGAATTACCGGAGAATGGAGTTTTTTTTTTGCTACAAGTTTGCGTTGAGTTTCTCTGAAATATAAGACACTTTGAAACTGATTTTATGTATTTTTTCTATCTTGATAATGTCAACTTCATTTTGGAACAAGTACGTGCATAAACAACACAATGATAAGTTCACAAATTCACTTTTTTGAAAAAAGACCACTGTAACGGAATTACACAAATTTGTAACGGAATTACATCTCTGAAAGTTACAAGGAAAACTCAATTATTTTGCACTAAACTTTTCTTACATGCTAATGCAAACATCAAGGCTATCTAGCACTTGAATATAAACCATAATTTGACATATCTGTAAAGCAATTTTTGAACTTGTTATGTGTAAAACAAATGAAAATATGGCCAAAATACAAATAAGAGTGAAATTTGAAAAAAATATTGCTAAACTCCAGCTTTATTTCGGTTTATTTTCAGCTTCATATTAGTAGGCAAGAAATTAAAAAGGATTGCATCAATTAAATGAAAGAAAAATCCTAGAAACTATGTCCACTAAAGTGTGTAACGGAATTACACAACTTGAGCAGTGGGATCAACTTTTCCACAAATCGGTACATGAACAACAACAAATTCACATTTTAGCTTCAATACTTTTCAAAAATCAATACTTTGACAATAATAACCATATTTGAAGTAAAAAATAGCAACATTTTTTAATTTTTCCTTTACTTCAAGAAAAATGGTTAAATTGTGAAAAAACCCAAAGTAAAAAAAAAAAAAAAGTACCTACATTATGTGACATGCTAAAGAACTGCACATCATCAATATCAAGAAACATTTAAACAATTTAAAATCACAAACAGGTCAAATAATTCAACTTTCAATGCTATAAAGCCTCGTAAACTTCCTGAATATTGGAAATCTGTGTGAATGGAAATGCATTGTGAATGGGCAATTCCACTGTTACAGAATGACATATAAGTGATTTTTAGCTCTGTTTTCTTAATCATATTTAAAATTCCTTTCACTTCCACAGTTTTTACAACTTTAATAACTGGCAGGGGTACTAGAGGTACAAATCTATAACACTGTAGCGTCAGGAGACCAAAATACAATCATAACGGAAAGGGGTCTTTTATTCAACACTAACTTTGTAATGATTTTCTGCAAAAGCTACCACAAACAATTCTTCATTGGTAATAAAAACTTATCATTTAAGTTACAAACTTGAATTTGGTACATCTTTTTTCCAGAAATGATCTATTTTAACCTCTGAAATTACCTTAAGACAAATGAATGTCACTGTAACGGAATTACGCCTGTGAAATCCACCCATGAATCCACCCATGAAAATGCAATTTCTATTTTCTTGGTTACATTTTTCTGCGTACAGTCTATAGTAAAGAATTTGTATGCATTGTTAATTTGTATGCATTGTTAAACAATGTATGCATTGTTAAACTCTTATATAAGGACCAGAACAAGTCCTGAATTTATGTGTGTGCGTAACAGAATTACAAACAAATCAAGATTTGTTATATAAACTCTTGTTATATTCTAAAATTATTCTTTTAAAAATTCATCCTAAAGTGATCTTAATTTACTCTCAAATCAATTTAGAATGCGTTTTCATTCATTTCATGAAATACACATGTACGGATATAAACATGTATGATCCAAATACAAAAAGTTGGCATTTAAAATATAAAAATCAAATTGCAAAAAATGAAAGACACCTTTAGGAATTCCCATTTGAAAATGCAAATACTTTGTACATCTTCTTTGATCTGCATACAGAAGCACACTGAACACTCAATGAATTCTGACTTTATGATAATGAATAAAACATATCTTAGCCTGTATTATGTATAGTTTTGAATATCTTGAAGCCTATTCTGTATTTATGTTTGATTTTATATGCTTCAGTTTAATACAAATTTACATAATTAATGGTGAGTTATGAGCCCTTAACTGATGAATGATATTCAAATCTACATACAAAATTATTAATATTAAATCTTCTGAAAGTTGAAGGTATGATTTATATCTTAAAATACATCAATGTAAATTAATGTGAGAAAATAAATGTAGAACCAGTGTCATACTAATTACTGGATATTTTTAAATTTTTGTTATTGTTTTCGTTTTTCCCTTTCTAAAGTACAAACATGAATCTGCTGCATCTTCATAATTTCAGTCAAGTGGGTCTTGCTGGAAACTAATTTAATGATAGAACATTATCATCTCTATTATGTTCATGGAGAAATTAGAGAAATTATCTATCGTGTATCAATTTAGTTAAATCACCATTGATGCAATATGAAGCATGTGAGGTAATGAGTCAGATAAAGTAACATTGTACAGTACATGTAATGTATGTATAATGACTTATTGTCTACATGGCTACAGTTCATGCTATTTAAAGTGTATTTCTACATTCAGAACAAGAAAAAATGTTATTTTCAGCAATATCATTCAATACCTTACAAACCATGTGCATGTAATTCCGTTACGTAACGGAATTACTAATACTGTTACGCCATTTTTGAAAAAAGTAGTGACATTATTTCAGAAAATTATGTTGGAAGTTCTTAGGACTATGGTGAAGGAAGAGAATTCACAATGACATGACTAAAGAACAAGTAATAAGATATTGAGAAAAACTTAAATCGTTTTATCGTAACGGAATTACGATCAAATGTGCATAGATTAAAACAATTTCTCAAAAAAATATGCAATGAAGTTACTGCCCATGCTTTACAATTTGTGTTTGTTACAACATCGTATGGAAAATATGAGAAAATGAGCAGAAACAGTCATTGAATTAAAAGATTCACTTTATTTTCACAAAATGAAGCTGATTTATGAATAAAAGGTCATAAATTTCTGTTCAATTCAAGCAGAAATATTTGAAAAACCAATCGAGCTATATACAAACGGTTTTCAGTTTCCTAAAATTCAAGTTTTCCTCTATTGATAACAGTTTGATTTAGGGAAGATTGCTCAACTTTGAGATGTGGTGTTTTTGCCTTCTCTCATACGGAATTGCCCATATATATTGAGTCCTGTGACCTTGACCTTTGACCTCATGACCCCTAAAATCTAATCAGATCATTGTCACCCCAATATGTACACTCATACCAAGTTTGAAATTGATCCGTCAACTGGTTCTTGATATATCGCGAGAACGAAAACGGGACGGACGGACGGACGGACGTACGTACGGACGGACGGACGGATGGACGGACAACCCAAAAAACATTCTGACAGTAAGAAATGGCTGCCATTTCAATTAATCTGATACTACAAATGTTGCCTTCTCCTGGGCGGCTGGGCCACTGCTGTAGAGGAATAAGATGAATGTTTTGAAGAAATGGCATTTTAAGTTCACATGTGTGTAACAGACTTATGAATGTTAAATTGAAACTTCTTCTTCTTCTTCTTCTTCTTGATACTGCAAACAAACTCTGCATGATGCGGATATACAGTTGCAGGCACTTGGTGGGTTTATTGACCTATTTGTTAGAACAAAGTATCAAATGAAAGATTGTGATGAGGCCTTTCTAATGGTATGAAAATCTACATTTTGATTGTTACCGACAAGTGCAGGGTTTTGCTATAACCGGTCACAAATAGCTTTTAGCTGACAATGGCAATCCATCCCACGAGTGGAGAATTAAAACCAGAACGTCAATGACGTAGCGCTCATCCGCCATCTCGCAACATCAAATATCGCAAATTTCATGTGGTACAATTTTTTTTTTAAAATTAGAGTGAAAAAAATATAAATTTGACGCCCCGGAAGGGACATGGGGAAAACAAAAAAAAAATAAATAAATAAATAAATATATAAATTAATTAATTTTTAAAAATAAATTTTTTAAAAAAATTAAAAAAATAAATAAAAAAATAAAAAATAAATAAAATAAATAAATAAATAAATAAATAATAATAATAATAAAAATTACCATAATTAATTAATGGAGAAAAATTTCAAAATTCTGTGTAGAAGTTTAGTGTACCAAAGTTAGCTCTACCAGATAAAGCAAACCAAATCAAAATCGGTCAAGAAATGAAGGAGAAGAAGTATTTTTTGTGATTTCGAATAAATTTGCATAAATTACCATAGATAATGAATTTCATGATTCTGTGTAGAAGTTTTAAATCCCCCTCCTAGCCCTATCATATGAAACAATCAGAATCAAAATCGGTTGAAAAATAACGAAAAAAAGCATTTTGAAAACTGTGGACGGACGGACGGACGGACGGACGGACGGACGGACGGACGACGGACGCCACGCCATGGCATAAGCTCATCGGGCCCTTCGGGCCGGATGAGCTAAAAATGAAATGAAATAAATAAATACCTCAGCTTGCCTGACTAAAAATCAAGTGCATTTATTTTATCACAGAAAATTAACCACTTTTCAATTAAATTTGACAATATTACAAACAACGCAGCGCCCTCACCTGGCCCGCTGCTGTAGAGGAGTGAGATGGCACTGGACTTCATGGTGATGCCTCGTAGCTGCTCATCCTCCCTGCTGTCCAAGTACCTCAGTTTCCCAGCCATGCGTGACGAGATGATCCCATTGCTGGAAATCAGGGCATCAGCCAGGGTGGTTTTACCTGTGGTATTTGGGGGGAAGTAGTAAAACAGAAACAAATATTGAATAACAAAAACAATACCAAATACTCCAAAAAGAATTGATATAATTATATAAAATGTGCTAAATGCGAAATCTAATAAATTACACTGTACTTATTTAACACCAGCCCGACAAATTATGTAAAAAAGCGACTAAAAAATAATTACGAACATAAATTAACTTTGGCCAATCAATGTTTTGCTGTAACAACCAAGCCAAGAACAATAAACCATCCATTTTTTGTCATTTTTGTATTATTTTTGTTCATGAATATTGAATTGTTCTTAAAAACTTTGCATTTTTATAAAAAAACTGTATTAACCCATTTCCAGAGGGGAACCTGGTGTGTCCTTTGTATTAACTCTTGATTGGGGATTGCAAAATCTAATATGGAACACGGAACAATATTGATTTCTTACCATGATCAACATGGGCCAAAATGCAGATATTTCTGATCTTGGCCACATTTGTCTGCAGTTCTGAAAGCTTCTGAACAGAGACGGACCGCATTGTTCCAGTCTCCTTGTGACCGTTCCCTCCTCGTAGAAAGTTCTGCTTCACAGTGTCTGTCAGCTTCAAAGTTTCTGCAAAACTGAGGATAGAATTGAAGGAAAAAGATGTTAAAAAAAAAAAGATGATAAATTTGTTAAAAATTTGTCTTTATATGGGAAAATCACTCCTCATGGGTCAAATAAATTTCAAATTTTTACACAATACATAATATGGCAGGTATTATTATCTTTTTGATCTAGGGTCGATTAAGTTCAGATGGGCAACAAATTTGGAAATATAAACACGTTTTTTTAGCAACAGCTGTGTATGCAACTAACAGTGCAAGTGCACTACCACATACACGCACTTGCACTGTTAGTATAATATACAGTGCATATCAGCCATTTCAGGCTCCAGACTATAATACAGCTGTTGCTAAAAAAGTACTGATATTTCCAAATTTGTTTGCCCATCCAAACTAAATTGACCCTAGATTGTAGGTCTTGTATTGACTCACTTCATTCTATATTTACAGTCTGAACATACAAGAGACTAACCATAGGCTGAAAAACAACCACTGCAGTTGACACCTCATGTAACAACCTAATTTATTACGGCCCACATCTACCCTGGCCAGACCAATGTTGATCCAACTCGTCTCCAGTGGCTGACCTTTCTGACCCAGTCAATTTATCTTCGGTCAGATAATCACCTCTTTGTTACCCTCGCTCACCAGCAGGGCCACCTATACCGTTTGTGTATAGCATACAGAATCACATTGCCGTAGTGCGTTATTTTTTCGCTCGGCGGGGCAATTGATTGTGCGAGGGGTGTCGGCGAATTTACTTTGACCCAGTTGACAATGAGTTGTTAATGGTTACGACCCGACGCTAGCGGTATAGAACAATGGTACCACGTAGTGTGCGGCGCCATGTGTAACATACAAAGTATTTTACACATAAGTACAGGTATGCCCTCGCTAGTAGAAATTCTGCCACATGATAATTTAGCATGTTGAGCAGTAGTGCTGTTGACGAGTCACGGGTACCCGGGTCCCGCCGAAAAATGTCGAGTCCCGGGCGCAAAAACCAATACTCGATATCCCGAAAAAAAAAGCAAAAGTCCCCTCATTGAATGCAAGAGTTATCAAGTTCATTCAAGTGACAAAAATGACAATAAATCATGTTCTAAAATACAGCAAATTTGCTTTTTTGTCACTTGAATGAACATCTTTTCCCAGCTGGCGTGACATGCCGATAGCGAAATCAAGAAATGGGTAAATTTCGGGTACCCGTGACTCGCCCAAAATTCTTTTGCGAGTCCCGGGAGGTAAATACTCCCGAAATCGACACCTCTATTGAGCAGGCATGTTTCACCCGACTGTCGCACAAGCAGCATCTCTTCATCATTGCTCCTCATCATCATCACCATATGGGTTACCATGTCACATGGTCATCAACTACTTAATATCATCGACATCATGCATCAGGGAGTTCATTGCAACAACAAAAATTCAGTGCTATTTTCATGCAGTGCAGGCAAGCTTGAATTTTGAAAAGTATCCCCTGGTCCTGGAAAAACAAGTTTTATTTTTTGCCCTGCTTGAAATGCTTACAATATGGTAAAGCTAACCAGGCACCGTGCGAAGTACGGCGCCTGGCATACTGAAGTGTGTATACCCTGAGGATAACGGCAAACACACTTATAAAAACAAACATTACCTTAGAAAAAGTTAGTTAAAATTATATATCTGGGTTCATAGTATTCATACTTACGAATTATGTTATGCATGGACTTCAATGTTCCAAATGGTGAAATGACCGAGGCTAAAAAGAAGGATAACTTATTTCAAATTGATGATTTTTGACAGTAGTCCGTGTCATATTCCATTTGATCGCTGCAATGATGACCCCGGCCGAAAGCTCGTCGGCTATGCATGCATATGCAGCATGCATAGCCGACTAGCTTCCGGGGTCATCATTGCAGCGCGATCAGTTGGAATATCAGCAAGGACTACCATAAAAATCATCAATTTTGGGTAAGTTATCATTCTTTTTCAACAAATTAAATATCATACAAGGTAGGTTGAAGGTTTAATTAATTTCTAGAACTGAAACAAATTAATAAATAATGAAAGGAAAGTTGATAAATCACCCCGTCGCAAAATCACCCAAACATTTCGAGCGACGTCGCGTCACACACAGCGCTGTACTACGTCTACGACTACGGCTACGGACAGCGCTGATCACAGTTAACCATATGGCATATCTAGTACAAAGTATTGTCTTCGAAATTACAAGCACAATATTACATATAATTGTATATTGACTTCAGTCTGTAAACTAACAATTGGTACCTCAAACTCAAAGAGTCATGACTATTTTTACAAGCGTGGAACCTTGGACCTGAAGTACCATACATGAAAATTAGTAGGTGGGACAATGCAAAATACTTGCACTTCGCAGTTGTAGATAATTGTAAAAGAGCGGTAGAGCCGCACCGACGATGATCGCGAATTACCTTTATTCTTCACCGCAATGATGATTCTCTGCCCGATTGTCTTGCATACGACTTCAACTTCTGGCCAAGAAAATATTGCAGAAAGTTAGAAAATGTGGTGAAATCCGATTGACGATAGCCTAGCTGGCTCTAGGGCCAACATACTAAATACGTATTCCCAGTCGTTTGTTGTAATTGTGGAGACAGATTCTACAATTGCATGCATGGTTACGCGCACATGTGACGTGCAGCAACGGGGCCAGAGTGGAGTAAACGCCTGTATTACGCCTAATGTATTACGCAATTTTGGCTGCTATATTCTCGAAAAATGCATGGCCAGCTGGTACCGCTGCGCTAACGGCTTGGCCTGCTTTTCCCCGCCGGTACCCTCGGCGGGGCCGCCGCACCGGCCGCGTCCGAAGACCGAGCAAGTACCGTCCACGCTCGAATTTAGTAACGAGATGTCAATTCACAGGGGCGTTTCGATCTTCCGTAGACGTAAACGTACCGATTACCGTACCGCTTTAATTTTGATGATTTTCCCGCCAATTAATTAAGAAAGAAAAGAGTTGAATGCCGCGTGCGTGACGACGTGAAGACTGAAGAGATTTGGCAACCTGTCCTGGTAGTCTAAGAAAAACAGGGGAAAACAGCAAGATTTAGGAAATTGCCAGTCATTGCAACGCTCTACCTCTGACTCTGAGCTGCCGGGTCCTGGACTGGATCATTTAATATATTTTAGGTAAGCTTTTTTGTTTAGGTAGCCTAGCCTAGGGCTGTATACTCTTGTCTGAGACTGAGTCTTGTCTTGACAGTTGATGATAATATTTTTTTGTTTTTAATACAAATTTAAACTGCAGAATCTTAATGTAAAAGTTAGTTTGTATAGTTTAGTTACGTCATTGTTGACTCAATGACAATGACAATGTCACAATTAACAATAAACTTGACGTAGCTGAGGCGAAGAGTTAATAAAATGTGTATTTCTGAAATTCTTGGAAGTCTAACTCTAACTTAGACTTAGAGACCTTAGACTCGACTAAGTAAGACAAATTAAATGATACAAAATATGACTGAATAATATCGTGGACAAATGGGAATTTATGCAAAGTGTATTTTGTTTTCTCGTGAGTCATGACTCGTGTCATGCACCCAATACGAAATGATGACACGCGGTACCCCGGGGTACCGTTGGCGTTGTACCCCGGGGTACCGCATTGTGTAGCGCCATCTTGCATCCAACTGTACCGCAGCTATTGCGTTGTGCATGCAGTGCAGCGCGCAATTGTATGCACGCTATACCCACACTCCACAGTACAGCCCTAGAAATTAAATAAATAATTAAACAAAATGGCGGATTTTTGTCTGGTACCCCGGGGTACCGTTTATGTCTTCAAATACCCATTGTATTCAATGGGTACCTTGGTACCTTGCGGGGGGGGGGTGGGTGTCCGTAGAAAGTTTTTGAAGCTGAGACCAAGTAGTAATAAGTACCTTCAAAATGGTTGATGCCTAGACCAGGACCGGTCAAAAAATGTTGAGACTGAGACCAGGATCCTTTTTCGAGACCATTGCATTGGCATTGCCTGTCGAGACCGCTAAAATGTGGTCTCGAGACCAGCTACAAGTGGTAAGGGGGGGGGGGTTCGAACCCCCCAAACAGTCAATTTTTGGTCAAAGGGGGGGGGGGTGTTTGAACCCCCAAAGGCAAAGTCAAACCCCCCGGGTACACCTATGGCCATGTACATGTAACTTTGTACACAGCTACATGACGGTTGAAATTCTCCTAGAACATGTATAAAGTAGGAGACCCCAGGCCAGGGACAGGGTGACTTATACGTTTTAAATCTGAACACTACGTTACTAATACAAGTAGTGTTATTAGTCAATTTCATAAGCAATCATTCAAATATCTTTTATAACGAAATAGAAATGGTGATTTTAAATTTCCTTTAGTACTCCTCTTCAAGAATTGGTAATCGTACAATCTCCAAGGAAGAACTTGAGAGTTACACCATAATGCAGCCATAGTGATGCAGGGTCTCACTCGCAAGAACCTTAATTACTCCTTAAGTTAATCCTTGGACTCCAGAGATGACTAATTCCTGTGCTAATTAAATACATTTCATTTATTCCCCTACAAGTATTGGGAATCATGTATCAAAATGGTTCATCACCTGGCAAGGACAAGACACCATAGTGCGACCAGTAATGCTGTAACTGACCTTGATGATCGGATCGTTTGATCGGATCGGCAAAATTTTATCGATCTTCGAAATCGGATCGATGATCGGGATCGGATGATCGGCTATTAAAAAAAAAAAAAAAAAAAAAAAAAAAAAAAAGCTTTAATTTGCATCACTTTGCAACAAAACTGGTTCGTTACTTACTGCACATTTTTGTTCTGGTCACTCGATAGTCCGCCGTAGTATTTTTTATAAACATTAAAGCCATTTGGACGACTTAAATCAATATTTTGGATGCGCCGAGGCTGCTTGCTCGGAGCTGTGCATCGCGCAGGGCTGGCGCTAGCGTGGCCAACCGGTAGAGATACGGCGGAGAAGACCGTCAGCGGATCCCGAGGCTATGCTTTCACGTGCTTTATAACGGCATCGCGGCGCAGCATGCACGCAGGTAGCACGCGACAGGATCTATCTCCGTCCATGTGACCTATTTTTGTTGATGTTGTTGTTATAATTATAGTTACTTAACTTTTGCATTTTGTTGTTTTTAGTTTGACATCGTTTTTTTATGCTGTTGCTGCATGCATTTTCAGTCAGATTTTTGCGCATCGCTTGTTTATTTTATCCTGTTTCCTTAATTGAATTGCAGCTTGATTATTAATATTACTCAGTATAAAATAATAATTAAGAATAAGATATTTTGATTTCTTTGTTGCTGTTTTTCACGACTGATTTTCTAAAAAATAACTGGAGTTTATTTAACTTTTTTGTTATTCTTTGTTCTCCTTTAGAATCAGTTTAACTCGATCAACAAGTTGGGTACATGATGTATTATAAGCTACATGCAGTAAATAATTCTGAAAAAAAAAAAACAATAGAAAACATAAAATTAAGGGGACATTTTTTAAATAAACAAAGTAATAGTAATACACAGGTGTACCCCCAATAATTTTCGTGCCCCCCCCCCCCCCCCCCAACCAGTCCGACCACCTTCGCCACTGGCTACATGTGTTTTTTTGTTTGTTTGTATTTGATTAGTGTGTATTGCTTTGTTATTTTGCAACTAGTACATAAGTTTGTTCGCTAATTACTTGTACCAATAGCCCCAATACCGATCCCCACGTCATTCAACAATCCGAAATGTTTTAAATGTACTAAAAATAATAGCCCCCGCCCCCAAACTTTCCGTCGTCCGGCGTATAGGCCTACTCAAGAAACAAAGTACCCTCCCCCAGTCTACTGAGAAGTGAGAAGGCTGCCACCCCCTCCCCGATACAAAACGAGTACCGGGTATTATATTTTAAAATATATAAATTATTGTTATGTACCGTATAATAATAATAACAATAATATCGATTTATATAGCGCCTAATATGATTGATAAATGACGGAAATGATGAACTGATGAGGATGACAATGAATGATCATTATGAAGATGGCGATGCCAATGATTATTATGATAAAAAAGAGGATGGTAATGATCCATGATGAAGATGAGGATGATGGTGCATGTTTGACTGGTGATGATTATAATAATTACTAACATCGAGACGGACAAAGTGCCATTATAATGGAGCTAGGGGCGAAGCAAGAACATTGTAAACTGCGTCGTGGCAACTCCCCGATAAAATGTAAGTAGTATATAATTTATTATTATTTTTAATTGCGTTACGTACAATTATTGCAATATATGGGGAGGTCCTCAATACAGTGTGACAAAAAAATGAAGAAAGCGTTAGCCTAATGGCAGTGTGAACGAAATAATTACAGTTCCCCAATTTGCGTGCCCCCCCCCCCCCCCCCCTGAAAAAATACAAAATCACACGGTCGCACATAAACTAAATCATAATCAGGGGCCGCAGAATGTTTTGATTTTGGGGGTGGGGGCTGACCACATTTCAATTGTTATCATAACTATCTTATCATCACCATTATTTTCATTTTGACGTTTATATTATGATGTTTTTCATCAAGTATACAATTTCACAAGCCGCCATCCGTCGGAAATAATAAGTATTTATATTTTTAACATCATCATGAGTACATAAAAATAAAAATCGCCCCGTCGCACATGGAAACTAAATCATAATCAGGGGCCGCATTGATATTGGGGGAGGGGGCTGACCACATTGTCCACATTTCAATTGTTATCATGATTATCTTATCATCGCCATTATTTTCAATTTGACGTTTATATTATGATGTTGATCATCAAGTATACAATTTCACAAGCCATCATCCATAGAAATAATAGAGTATTTATATTTTGAACATCATCATGAGTACATACAAATTAAAATTGCATGGTCGCACGGAAACTAAATCATAATCATGGGCCGCAGAATGTTTTCGGGGTGGGAGGAGGGGGCCGACCACATTTCAATTGTAATCATAATTATCTAATCATCACCATTATTTTCAATTTGACATTTATGTTATGATGTTTATCATCAAGTATACACTTTCACGAGCCATCATCCTACTAGAAATAATAAAGTATTTATATCATGTGAACATCATCATGAGAAAGAGTACATATGAATTATTAATCATAACAAAAACGCATAGTCGCACTATCCATGGTCGCACGTGAAACTAAATCATAATCAGCGGTCACAGAATTATGTTTTTGATATTGGGGGGGGGGGGGGGGGGGTGGTGGAGTTGGCTGACCACATTTCAATTGCATTATCATAAGTATCATTTTAAGTCCCCCATGCTCATGTTTATCTCATCTTCCTCGTCATTACATTTATACTCAAAGCGTAAACAAATTATAATTCTTTAAATTGAAAGAAGGATCGGCCGAATGTAGTCCTCGCACGCGCAACACAAGTCAAAATTGGAGCGTCCGTCATCTTCCTAAAAAGGAAAGAAAAAAAAAAACATGTTATGATTATGTTTATATAGTTAAATTTTGACGCCATTAGTCAATAACAACATATCAAACAATTTATATACTCTCGATCTCCCGGAATTCGGGGACCGGGAGATCGAGAGTGCAAATTTACAGTTTATATTATACATGTATACTAATATAATTATGTACCAGCTTTCCCCTGAATCTTAGGCCTTGCTGGCGACTATATAGATCAACAAATCGTTTTTATGTCCTCTTCCATAATTTATCAGCATTCTCTATCAGTCGGCCGACAGTAAAAGACTGAATTTAACATGTAAAAGAGGATATGAAAACGATAATTCATTGATTTATAATAGCTTGCGACATAGGACACGCATGCCGGCCGCATGCATGCACGGCGCCAGCGCGGCGCCGATCGTTGCGCGCGCCGGGTCTGACGGCCTGGAGTTCATGTGAACATCCGTCGGGAATATCGTTCAAATGACTAGCAATTTTGCGAGTCTTGTTCCGATTTTCGCCTTTCAAAACGAAGTAAACTAACAAAGAGTATCTCGAAAATAACATTTTTTTCAAGTAAATGATATAGATTGTCCCTTTTTAAAATTTCAATTCCGATATTCTTGCAAAGAAAATGGATGGTTTTCTCCCGGGATTTTTTTTTTCTTCACATAAGTCATAACACATAAAAAAAACAAAAACAAAATTTCATCCGATCCGATCTCCGATCTTTTCTGCATGATCGGAAATCGGCAAAAACGGCAAAAAAGCCATGATCGGATCGGGATCAGCATGCCGATCCGATGATCGGTTACAGCGTTAGCGACCAGTGGCGACCTAAACAAGTTCTCAAAAATTATGCAGTGTTTAAAGTGATCATTGGACCTGGAGTGCAGAGATGACTATTAAATATCTGGAGCTAATTACAAATATTCTTTTTTCCCCTCCAAGAATTGGGAATCATGTATTAAAACAGTTCATCCCCAAGGAAGCAATCCTAAATGAGTTTCGTCATAATGGGGTTAGTGGACCTGGACAACTCTCATCATCATGGATGATGCAGGGTCTCAAAATGATCAGTTGACCCTAGACTCCAAAACATGATTAATATCCCAGGGCATAAATTACACGACGGCCATCGACGGCCAGGCCGCCGATGCCCTTCGTACTGGCCGTGATGCCCTGCCCAAAAATCATGTCTTCTCGGCCAAAACGGCTGTGCCCTTTTTACATGCTGGCCGCCGTGCCCTTTTCCCAAAATACGTGCATGCCCTTCTCACATTATTTTCAAGTTCATAAAAGTCTTAAAAACTTGCCCTTTTCGCAAAATGCGCCATATGCCTTGTCTCGGAAATCAAATCGGTCAGCTGTTGCGCGAAGAAGATCGATAATAGTAACACAGGCAAAAATATATATTTCGCGCTATGCATGCATTGCAATATTGCACACGATCATAATTACCGCATGCACATGCATGCAGTAGCACGATCTCTCCGCGCTAGCAATCAATTGATTGCTCGATTGAAGTAACACGTAAAACTCGTTTATTGGTTGATCATTGCCAATAGGCAGACTGCGATAACTACGTGTATTACACGCACCATCTCGCATAGCTGTTCAGCTCACATGCAAATTGGCAACGACTGAAAACCGAGTGCTAACGTATTTCCTAACTTCAACTATTAATTCCTCGTAACTTTTTTTTTCGAGAGAGATAGCGATATTCAGCGCGGTTATGTTGCTGTCAAATGTCATGTAATCATGTAAGTAGTATATGAAAATCGTTTATCATCGTTTAGATCTTACAAATTATTATTATTTCCGACTTTTTGGATGTCCAAACGCTCCAGCTTGATTAGCTGATAACCATTTCATGTCTCGCCGCGCCGAGAGACAAGTCAGCCAGCCGATCCCAGCCGCCGCTGCCCGCCCGCGGCACATACAAACGATGTCGAACAAACCATGTAGTTGAAGTCCAAGTTACTTTGAGAAAATTTCCTTTTGTGTGAAACGGAGTTAATTCTGGATAGTCTATAACTATTTTTCCGTACAGATTGGTATATTTATCCACCAAAGAATCAAAATGTGTAATATTGTTGGCATATAGATAGATAAATCATAAGCCTAAAACACTGCATTTTTGCCGATACACAATCCAAAATATTTTACTGGGAACCTACCGAAACGGGATTTTTTTCTTTACCTTCAGGTCTGTTGGTATAGTCAACCATGCCCGGAGTTGTGGGGGAAATTTAGTGTGTATACTGATGGCATGATGCCGGTGATGTAGTCGCACAAATGAGTTTTGAAATCAATATATTTGTGCTTTAAACTTTTAGTGGTCTAAATTATTGTTGATCGCTATAAACAAACATGCACAACCTTCCCTAACCTGGCTAACTCTTACCTAGGCCTAGCGCTTAATTTGGTCACGGTTCCCTATATTATTTGTTATGCTGTGTATCCTGTTAATTTTTCAGTTCTATGTTTTATTTCTCAGTGTAGCCTTGCCCTTGGGGCGAATAGATCAAATTCAGAAATATATCAACTTCTTAGACTAAAGCCCGGCGCAGACAGAGCCGACTCGACCCGATCCGACTGGTTTTAATCAGGCTAGAGTTGGGCCCGGTCGGTCGGAGCAGATTTATCGTGTTGAATCGGCCCCAACTGGCATCCGACTGTCTCTCGACTGGCAAAATGTGTGTCGCGAGGCACTAAAACTGAGCCGATCGGAATGACAACCAGTCGAGTCGGCTCTGTCTGCGCCGGGCTTTAGACTTTTGGGGTTATTTTGTATTGTTGTAAAGATATTAGTATTTGTTTTTCTATCTATAGTGTTATTTCCCCTTCTCTTTCCCCCGTTCTTTCTGAGAATCATGATGTTGATAACTAAAAAGGGTTTTACTTTCTTTTAGTTTTAGTGTTCCACTGAGGTTTTTATTCCTTTAAAATAAAATTGCTGTGAATTATGATGAATATATTACTGAATAAAAAGACACACACACACATGAATTTTATTACACATATATTCATCTTCAAAATCAAATGAAACACAGGTAAATGAGAAAAATGTTCTAAGTAAAGTTATTTACAAAGGACATAATCAAGCAAATCAATATAAATGAAACATGAAATAATAATGACAGTGTTCAATGCTGAACAGTTTTCAGCATTGAACACCCTACTTTAAAACCTTTTTATGATGCATTTAAGCATTGAACTGGGCACATAGTTGTAAGTTGATGTATGTAGATTTTTCAGATTTTTCTCACTGATGCTCCTGATTTATGCATGCAACTTAAATATACTTCACACAATTGTTTAACAGGTTCAGGAGAGAAGCCTATATAACTTTTCATTCAAAAGCCTCATTTTTTTCTAGTATCAAAACAGAAATGAGAAATACAGTATAGAAAAATAAAGGTTGTTTGCTTATTTCCGTCAGTCTGATTCCTGAGTATCTTAAAGCGTGAGTCGGTGTCTTGCGTACATGCATGCTCCTAGCCTCCTACTCCTAGGCATGATGCATGATCTCCAACTTGAACTATAATTCGGAGAAGAAGATAAAAACGGTATGCATGTAGAACAATGATACACTGCACAGGTATATTAAAAATAATTGAAACAATATATATTATTTGCAAATGTATTTTTATTTCAGAAATTCACCATGACAAGCATAGCCATATTAAAATGCACATGACATAGAAAAAGTAAAACTTTCTACTTCAGTGGTCTTCAGTGCCCGAAAATGGTCTTCCATACCTGCCAACTATTATGATTTTGGCGTAATCATTACGATTTATTGTTTTAAATTCCGCCTTACGATTTTGTGTCACAAAATTACGATTATTTAGTGTTTTTTAATTTTTTTTAAATTATAAATAATCCTCTCTGCTTGCTGGTAATGATAAAAATGTTTACCCAGAGCCTGTTTAAGTATGTGTTATGCTGAGTGGAATCGTCTTACTCCAAGTTCTTATTAATAAATAGGGTTACCGTTAAAAATCTCACCACAGAATGCACCAGACTGCACGATTCACGATAGTTCACGAAAGTTTTTCAGTGTTTTTTTATGAACAGTACTTTTCATGTGTGAAAAAAACAAAAATTACCCATAAACTTGTGTTGAATTTTAGGGGAAATGATCCCTAAAATAGGCTCAGATAGCACCAGAGAGCATCTAGGACCCCAGAGCTTCCAGGGCCCTAAGCGGGCCCTGGACCCCGGCTAAAGGGACTTCGCGCTTCGCGCTCGTGATGTGCGCTTCGCGCACATGTGCGCGGTCGCTACGCTCCATCGGCCTTGGTGCCCTTTGCACTGGCCTTGGTGCCCCCAAAAGTGAAAAAATGTGAAAGGTGCCCTTAGACAAAGTGGCCTTGCCCTAAAAATGACGGAATTTAAGGCCTGATATCCTGTGCTAATTATACATTTTCTTAACTCTCCTGCAGGAATCATGTTTCAAGAGGGCTCATCACCAAGGAAGCAATTCCTAGATGAGTTGCACCAAAGTGCAGCCAGTGGTGAACTGGACAAGCTTTCACGGATGATGGAGGGGCTCAAGACGGGTCTTGATGAGTGCAATGAGCAGGGATGGACAGCCCTCATGTTTGCAGCCAGGAATGGGCACAGAGATGTTGTGAAGATACTTCTTGATCATGGGTAAAACAGCATTTTGTAATTGGGATTCATTTGCATACTCCATTTATAATTTTAATTTCAGGTGAGTTAATTCTTGCATACAATTCAAATTGCTGTTGCCCAAATGCATGAATCACCACAAACTGTATAAGACATAGCCAAGTTATTGCATTGAGGTGGTCAGCCTCCACTATCAACCTGCAGGTTCAAAATATTAAGTAGGCAGCTGCAGCAAACAAAATGAACATGCTTATTTTTCTACGTTCAGGTGTGACCCTTTGCTGACCAATATATCAGGTCAGAATGCCATGGTTTTGGGACCACACCAATGTGGTCAGTCTCCTCAACCCAAGAGTGACCCACAGGCAAAGAATGTTGCATGAAATTGATCTTTTTAGCCTTGATCTTGAGATTCTTGTGTTTTATTTCTTTCTTTCAGATGTGACCCTCTGCTGACCAATAAATCTGGACAGAATGTACTGGACATAGCAGAGTTTTGGGACCACACCAATGTGGTTGTCCTCCTCAAGAGTGACCCACAGGCAAAGAAAGCTGCAGAGAAGGATGTTGTCAATTTCTTTGGCCTCAACCCCCTTGACCGACAAGCTCATCGCAGAAATGACGAACAGTGGCTCACAGAGGCCATGAAAGCTCCAACAACTGCATATGTCCTGTACAGAGACGAGAACCCCTACGTCACCTCTGGCGAGAGCAACAATGGCACATTCCAGTTCGCCATTAGCCCATTCACCTATGGAGAAGTATCATCAATACTTAGGGAGGTGGAATCTTCCATTGTATTTCTAGGGGTGGGACCTGTCCATCCAGGCTTGAAGAGGGACAGCACTGTAACAAAAGTTGCTTCTGAGGGGGCTTGGTTTGCTCTGGATGTGACCAGCATCCCTCATGAGAAGTTACAAGAAATAAAGTCGGAGGCGGAGCCCCTGCCAAGGAAGAATCGCATGGCCATCATGACCCTCCGGGAGGAAGATGCCGGGATTGTTGCTCAGGGGAGGTCCATGCTGGCTTGGCATGATCGCTACAGGTTCTGCCCCACTTGTGGTGCAGCTACAACGATTGCAGATGCAGGTTACAAGAGGAAATGTACCAAAGAAGGTGAGGTTTCCTAATGATGCAAAATACATAAAAATGAAATATTCTAAGTAATTCAGGATTGGTCCCCAAAGATACCTGAGCTAGAGTCTATGGAAAATGCAAGCTATACTAAAATCGAAGTCAGATTGTACCATATTAGGTATTTGTGTAACATTGTCACAAGATTGT
Organism: Echinarachnius parma; assembly: GCA_037951105.1. NCBI lineage: Eukaryota > Metazoa > Echinodermata > Echinoidea > Clypeasteroida > Echinarachniidae > Echinarachnius > Echinarachnius parma. The sequence goes on along the minus strand of JBAMJV010003016.1, from coordinate 38,212 downwards.
ACATTTACTTGAGAATGCGTAATTTACCTTATTGAGCTGGAATGGAGTTCACTGTCTAATCATGTCTTGACCCAGACCACTATTAATCCTTTTGTCATTTAAGGGGGGGGGGGGGGAGGGGGTACTCGAAACAATCACATGTTTATGTTTTAGGATGTATTCACTTGTTTGATTGTTGTTTTATATTGCAGAAGTGTAACTGGTGTGCATAACACTTCATATCTACATATAGACCCGACCACCATATAACGTAGTGTCCTCAGGGTTGCAGGTTTCAAGCAAAATCCTGAATTCATGCCCTTGTCCAAGGCCTAGATATTCAGGCTCATTTGTACAGTCATCTACATAAATCAGGCATCTCGTCTGATAGCTTAATAGACAAAATAAACTTGAAATATTTATTTGTGTGTTTGCTAATTTGTTTGTTTTTCCAGTTGCAGAAGTTTAACTGGAGTGCACAACACCTAGTTTACTAGTTTTCTTATTTAGACAGACCACCAGTGCGCTTAGAAACGCCTGTATAAAGCGTCTTATAAATACAATTATTATTATTATTAACACCTGCTACCCACGTCTGGACCCAGTCACCATTGCTCATGCCCATCATCTCACAGGATGGGAAGAGTGGTCTTAAATGCTCACCTGGTTATAATATGTTAGAGAAAACAGTTGTAAATATTAACTAATAACTAGTTTGTTGTTTGTGTTTTAGGATGCAGAAGTTTAACTGGAGTGCACAACACCTGCTACCCACGTCTGGACCCAGTCACCATCATGCTTGTAGTCTCACAGGATGGGAAGAGTGTCCTCTTGGGCAGGAAGAAGGGCTTCCCCGGCAAGATGTACTCCTGCCTGGCAGGCTTCATGGAACCAGGTATAGTACTCACAACAACTTTATTTATCAAAGCTCCATGTTTGTTTGTTTTGTTTTTTCTCATTTAGTTGCACAGATAGGAATTATATTGTTGACAAGGTTTGTTACCACCTATCTTGTGACCCGTGACCTTGCATGATCTTTTTTTTTCTTTTCTTTTTTAAGACTAGACTGATGATTAATATATTTTGGGATTGAAAATGGACGATTTTTTAGCTTCATTCAAATATTGAATAAAGAGTAGGGGATATGCTATAAGAAGGGAAGGGCGACAGAGTATGGAGAAAGGTGAAGAATTTCTATAAGAGCTTCATAAATAAAGGTACCTAAATGCTCTTGTTAAAATTGGAAATCCCTTGCTTTATTATCAAAACATAGGTGAGACGATTGAAGACTGCGTGAGACGCGAGACCAAGGAGGAGAGCGGGATCATCGTTGGCAAAGTGCACTACCACTCCTCACAGCCATGGCCCATGCCCTCCCAGCTCATGATCGGCTGCATCGCCCATGCCACGTCGTCGTCGATCACGGTGGACACAAAAGAGCTGGAAGATGCCCGATGGTTCACAAGACACGAGGTGATCGAAATGCTGGGCTCCTCGACTACCAACGTCGGTCTAGCTGCTCTGGTCAAAGGTTCATCGGGAATGTTTATACCACCCGCTATGGCCATCGCCCACCAGCTTATCAAGTACTGGGCAAAGATGGCACCAAGTTTGTGACAAGTTTTTTGCCTTGAAGTATCTTAATTATTTTTGCAATGGTCGTTACCAAAGAATTAATTAATGTCTGTTTTAAAAAGAAAATTACCTGAAAATTTTATGATATATATATATGCAATTATATTTTTCTACTAGAATGTAAACTGAGAATGTAGCACACTGCAGAATCTTAATACAGAAAAAGTAGCACACTGCAGAATCTTAATACAGAAAAAGTGTCTTCCATAACTTGAAAATCAAATATGTATTGTAGCGTTCCCCCCTATCTGACTAGGCAGGGGGGTGTTGGTTCGTGTCTCGATGCCGCTGCCCCCGTGCTGTTATTGCCAGATGAGGGTGGGCCGAGCGGTTCTCGTAGACTTGGATTCGTTTGGGCGGAAGTCATGAATATTCATGAGCACTAACGCCCATTGGCTTTATACACAAATTTCTCAATACATAAAGGCCTATTCTAACATGACAAATAGAGTGAAATATTTTTGTTTTGCTACAGTATTCACAACTAGGTTACGTGATTTTTTAAGGGGATAAACGAATTTGAAACCAATAGATTGATGCTGCTTTGATACCTTTATATGATTGTAAACGGATCATAATCCATTGTCTTCCTGAGACGCTTTGACTTTTCAACTACGTATGAATATCCAATTGTCAGCTAGTTCTTGAGATATTTCTCCGATAACTGCATTTATATCAAATCTTCTTAGTACACTGAAGAGAGGTTTACCTTTCCCTGTGACCTTCACGCTATACGCCGCCATGTTTCCGTGCACTAAATGAAACGGTGAAACAGTGCATGGCTATGGCATTGCAAGTTAACACGCTAGGATATCGCCCAAACGGTGCGGTGCGGTGGCGTGCCAGCACGAAAAAAGGAAAACTCTGACACGGTGGTGCTGGCCAAAACCGCTCGAAACTCATGCTATTTTAGCCGGGAAAAAGCCATTCTGTCCCCAACACTTCTGGGTTTTCAGTGCAGCAAATATTGATTGCGAATGCAGCGCGATACTCGCGCGATAGCGATTTCTGGCCTCGATATACATCAAGATATTGATCGCAATCGGATAAAAAAAAACTTTAGGGTCCGGCGTGTTACACCAATACAACAATTTATTTTTCATGGCCTCGTGCTATTTATTCAGGTAACCAAGTGGCGAAACCTTGTAGCATCTCTATGCTTACAATAGGTTTTGGGCTGTAACTTGCATTACAAAAACAACAAAAAATGCCGAACTTCATGCACACCTTGAGTGTGAAAGTCTTAAAGTGTTCCCACCGGGGCAGTGGCCCGAGCCTAGTGGGAACGCTTTATTGGTATATAATATATATAATCAGTAAGCAAACTTACTGATACTCTGCCGATGATTCGGCATGTCGAACTGGCCTGCGGTGGGAGTATATGCAGAAAGCCGAAGGGTTGGTGGGCGTTTGCATGAACCGTACCGTCGTGCACTGTGGTCTGAGTTCCAACTGCCGGTTTTTGCCACACGCTAATGGTGCGTGGTGCCCATGGGCGCTGTACAGCTAGTCGGCGGGTAGCGTTTCGGTTGGCCGCGTTTCGGTAGTTCTCGGCGCATTCGGGTAGCCTTCGGAATACTTCGTCGTTATCAGGCCCTTCCCATTCTCGCCTCGGGGGGTTAACTTATACTATTGATAATTATACCCAGTTTCACTATAGTCTCCTCATACTAAGCACTGCTGAATCTGAAACTTTTCCAGTGCAGATTATTGTTGGGATGTGAGTTTCAAGTTAACATTCTAATGATTACAAAGTTCCCTTTCATCTTTGTGGAGAGGATATATATATTCCAGTAACTCGTGTTACACTTTGTCCTTCCGAACAAGTGGGCATCATTTCTTAGCAAAAAATTTTTGTCAGAATTTTATCCAGGTATAGCACCATTATAGTTAAAATCAAGAACAAGCAATCTGTAAAATAGTGTAAGTTCACCTATTTTTAACACATTTTCTTCAAAATGCTAGATGATCGGTGGCATTTATGTTACTTATAATTTCTTGGACATATATGAATTTACTGTTCAACTTCCAAATTTGTAAGCAAGTTTAACAAATAAGTAGAAAACGAAACAAAAACAGTCCACCAGGCTGGCTATCAAGCAGGTTGTCAATGTAGGCTACTATGGTTTCTTTGCTGTGGACCAGATTGTCAGAGGCCAGAACAGGTGAATGCACAGTTCTATTACGATATATTGCTGCAGTGAATAGGCTCACTTGCTTCTGATTCCAATGTGCGGTCTGGATCTCGTCTTGGCTGACGCATGGCAAGTTCTCTGAAAAGTCGACTTGCAGCAGGGCAACTTGTTTGTCGAAGTCTTCAGACATTGCCATGGTTTTTTGTGCCTGGTATGCTTCTGCCTGCTCCCTCTTTCACATAGCAATGCTCCAGAAATTAGGGCAGGATCTTCCTCATGTACTCTAGGAGCTGGTCTGTTCCGGTCTCCTCAATTTTCACCATTCGTCCTGCATTGTCTGTCTTTAGTAATGTCAAAAACATGTGTTTTTGTTGTATAAAATATACATTGAATTCCTTTTTTTTTATCCACTCGGAATCAAGGTAGAGCTAAGAATACACAAAGTAAACAAGATATTTCCTTTTCGTAAGTTTATTAAAATGATTGCACAAAGTCAAATAGATGGATAAAATCAATGCAATGGATAGCATGAATAAGTCAAGACTCAAGATCGAGAGAGTACATAATTACAATTGCTAGCAGCCAGAGGAATATTATCTTGACTGTATAAAACATATAGCAAAGGCAATATATAAGAAAGTTTAAATGAGTACCATGATACGAGTCAGTGGCAAAAAACGATCAGCGAAGTGCGAGTCCTCCTTTCTCGATCTTGGTTGTTGAGCGATAGGTGACAAATGTTTGCTGGTATTAGTGAGTGTGCTTCTTTGTACAGCATGGAGAGTCTGGCTATCGTACGGCGCTTCTGGAGCGTGTCCCATTTCAGATCATGAATCATGTTAGTTACACTGCTGGTCCTGCTGTAATCATTTGCAACAAAACGTGCGGCTCTCCTCTGAACTTTCTCCAAATTGTCAGTGTGTACCTTCTGATGAGGGTCCCAAATTAAGCTGCAATACTCTAGTCGAGGTCTGACGAGGGTTTTGTAGGCAATGTCTTTTGTAGATTTATTACAATTCCAGAAGTTTATCCTGAGAAGCCCAAGGATCTTATTCTTTGTTGGTAGAACGCGCTCCGGTGTATCGAGCCTGAAGAGGCGTGGAGACGTGAAGATGGAAGAAGAACGTACTAAGAACAAAAGTCAGAAGTTGACGGTTACATTGAACAATGACGGGGCGACGATAAATGTTTGAACATGTCGAGCTGGTTTTAAGCCTGAGTCATGTCGGAATTTTTTTGTTCCGGAATCCGCCGGTGTTGTGCCGGTCGGAATCCGGTATTCCGATTTTTAAAAATCTGCCAATGAATGATACGGAACGAACACGCACTAGAAGGTCTGCCATGGTTTCGGCATGCAGGCCCCGCGCTGCGAGACAGGCCAACTCAACTGCCTTGACCTTGCAAGCAAGTTGCACTCTTAAAAAGTGCCGAAAAGGAACGAAAATGACTCTTATTTTACTTACATGTTTGTATGGCTTTTAAAATAAATACGAGAACAATTACCTGCAAAAACAGCAACAAAAAAAAATGCGCTGATTATATCTCGAACATTTTCTAACTCGCTCGAAACTGCATGAACTGAAGCTAATAGTATACAACGACACGAATAAGTCAACACTAACTTGTATACTTTGCGTGCAGGCTATAGGGTCTATTTTCCTACGCGAGATCCATCCGCTGGGGATTTCCCCAATTCCCGGCGGATCGATCTCGCGCAAGAAAATAGACCCATAACCTGCACACAAAGTATACGAGTGATATGGCGGGCTGTGTCGGAGCATTAGTACCGATAGAGGGCGGACTGGATGTCAACGTTTGAGAAACGTTTGATGACATATGGTACGGCGCAGCTAGCTCTGACTGATAGCAGCTGCATGACTGTGCGGGGCGCGCCGGGGTAGCTAGCCTAGTCGATCATAGTAGTATAGTACTCGCTAGATCGGCTTTCATATAAACGCAGCGGATTTCTTGTCGTTGTAAGTTGCATTCGACATCGTCTTTCTTGTACTTTTTTGTCATTTGTTTTCTTCTGTTAGTTTTCTACTACAAAATATGAATTTTTGAGGAAAAAGAGGTTTTCCGTGATTTTCATCGGAATACCGGAATGGAGAAAACAAAACCGGAACACGCACACACCGGACGGATTCCGGTATTCCGTCCGTTCCGACCCAGGCTTAGTAATAATGGTTTACGAACACGACGAAGTTCATGAAGACATGATGAAAATGACGAATACAGCCCAGGATGAATAAACAAAAGGTGTCGATGTCGAAGTGACATTGTCGATAACGAAACTTGAAAGTTAAACAATTCGTGTATAACTTTAAGCAGACGTAAACAAAGCGATGACGATGAGTCGATTGAATTGAACTGAACAGATGACGGATGTAAACAAACAAATCCACGTGGACGCGTGACGGAGATGGTGCGTTTGCGTAAAAATAAACCAATCACGGAAGGCGCATTTCAAGGCGCCTAAAATAATGGCACAATTGACAAAAATGTGTTTCTTTGATTGCCTATTTTTACTTATTTACAATATCAATGTTTACTTTCGGAAATTAAAACTGTGATCAAATGATGACATGAATAATAGTTTACATTATGACAATAAAGATCATAATCAATAGACAAGCATGACATGGAAAATAGCAATATTTATAGTATAAAAACGAGACGAACAAATTTCAATACAAATCAAATGCAGCGAAAATGCGAGGTTAAATATAGGTCAAGAGCAGACGCTACATGTCTTCCAGGAAAACCATGCCACATCTGCAGAATCAGCACAGCTGTATATATCCTGTGCGGGCCTTGGGCGTTCATACATGATAGACACTCATTGTTCTCCACACAGGAACTGCTTTGGCAAATCATGAGAGTAGGTTCCACTTGGGAAAGGCCTTGTGAATTGCACAGGTGGCTAGGATGACATTTTCATGATACCTACAAAATCAAGACACACGTTATAAGGGAGTTTGCTGCTAAGGAAAACGTACTTATAGGCCTCAGTTCAGCAAAAATTTGAATTGCCAACCTTCAGTTCTGGGTTTTCCTCTTTGAACAATGCATAATATGTCTCAAGTAGGGATGACATTAGAATGTCTCTCTTGATGGTTGGTCTTGGTTCCCTTTTCGTCCCACAATGACACTACATCCTTTCTCCCTGGTGCCTGGCGGCTGATGTCGTCATGTTCATAGAATTGCTGGACTGTCTTGATGACACCTTTACTCAGTCATGAGTCATATCCACTACATTTCATCCTCGTGTCATTTTTCCTCCAATAGAACGTGATGAGATCGTGCTCTGGTTTTTTTTTCCTCCATGTGGATACCATTGGTGTCTGCTAGGACAATGTTTTTTTTTCTTCTACTTATGGCCTTGAGTAGCTAACTCCCAGATAATCCAAAACAGAAAGTAGAATCTTCCCATTATAAACAACAACCTGTTCTAGGTACTAAGGTCAAATTGTTATCATAGCATGTTTGAACTCTCCTGTGTATCCTCTGATCCCATCAACAACTCCCTTTCTCTTGAGAAGTTGTGAAGAAGTTCCTTGTTGCATATATATGTTCGTACAACTTTTCGGGGGAAGTGTGGAGCATGTTACATAGTCAGTCATCAACTTCTGCTTGAATTGGCTAGCTGCTCCATCTGTAAAGATGTCAACAATGACCATCATCCTGTACTCTACTACATCGTTACTTGGGTCACCATCCTCCCACCACAGAAAGCGTAGCATGTCGCGATCCTCCTCACGGACATAGAACTTATGAAACATCCCTTTTATGTCTTCCTGTCTGAAACGGCAGAGCACACCTAGTAGTCCGTTCGTCAGATCGGGGCCTTGTAAGAGATGGTCATTTAGTGAAACTCCTTCACACTTGGCTGAACAGTCGAAGACTCACAGGCTTACACACTCACACTTTGGAACTACTGATGCTGCTGCTGCTGTCTGGCTCACTTGAGGAGTTTCAGAGTCATTCAATATCATCAGACATTCACACATAGAGAAGTTGAAGAGTTGTGAACAGTTTATTATGAGTTCGAAGAAAGTGTTGGGGTGTGATGAACAAAGAAATAGATGACAATCTATAACAAAAATAGATAAAACAAACGAAAACATAGTCAATACTTTGCATTATGGTATATAGATTCACAGCATACACTCAAGTACAAACAATATTCTACAAATTATCAAACATTATTAAATAAGATACTTTATACAGTTATCATACTTATCAATAATACTAAATTAAGCTTTATGAGGCATGCAAAACTATTATGATTAATACAAATGTGCAATTAATGTTACAAAACTTACTATTTGGCTCCTATTGCAGAACTTGAATATTCAAACTTGCGCTCAGACTTGCAACGTTTCCTTTTCTTGACGTTATTCTGTCTTCTGATATTTTCAATTTAAAATTACTTTCTTTTCAAAATATATGCATATATCGCGCTAAAATAAACATGCGCTTAATATGTATGACGTATAACTACGATGGCTTCAACGATGGCTTTGACGTAACAATAAACAGGGCACGCGCAATTACGTAACAATATTATGATGGTATCAAAATTACTGCATCTACTGCAGCAACATGCGTAATGCCAAAAGGATGCAAATGTGCATGCGCAAGGCGCTATAATATAAAAATATATCGCATAAATATTCATGAAGAAATAAAAAGAGAAAGGCCGAAAGAGAATTTCTGTTATAGAGAGTGCTGAAATTGATTTAGCTGTTTTCGCCACAATACTTAACAAGCGACGTAGGGCGCTACACAACACAAGCTCGGTTCATTTCTCTCTCTCGGATGACGCGAAACGCATAGAGAACTGCTGCCATGTTGTCTGTCTGGTAGTTACCGTAGGTGCGGTAAAGTTAACGCAGTTTTTTACACTTACCGCAGTAAGGTTCCGCATTTTGACCGTCTCAAATGCGCATAACTCGCATTTCCAGGTTAACTGGACTGCATGCGCTTCCTCCAGATGGCGATGGCGATCACTCCTGGTAGAATAGGCACTCTTGCACCTCGTGCATTGGTTCAGTGGCATCTGTACAGTCCCCTCATCTTCATTCCTAGCTCACGTAGCACAAAAGGCCTGGTGTGCATTAGTGCAGAATAGTAAGATTCTGATTTGGTCTCCAAATATGTAATAAGCAACAATCACAGAACCTTATTTGTTTAGGAGAAAATATGATTATTTAAACCATTCACGCAATACTTGTAAAAGATAATAATTAATACGTTTGTTTCGTCTTCTTTTTTAATCAAAAAAATCTCTTAACCTCCAGATGCCAAGCATGCCCCCTCTGTTACTTTGCTGAGATCCTCAATCAGTGGATTCTTCTTAATACATATATTCCACTTTGCCTCGTTGGCCTTGGATCTCTTTGTTCTTCCCGTTAATTCATTCATATTGATGACATCATAATCAGGATCTATGCCTCCTTCCATTGGCTTGTAGAAGAAGAGTTCAACTAATTAAAATAGTCATTAACACAATAATACAATTTATAATTAATTAATTCTTTGATATGCATGGTACTTCTACTTGCAGTTGTCTGGTTTGAAGGAAATCACTCTCAAAGTGTGTATAGTGAATCAAACTTCAAAGGATACATTTGTTGAGAGCTACTTGATAGCAGTGTTCCAAGTAGCAACATTTCTTCATCAGCCAGTAGATTGCGCATCAGTTTCATATTGTGGCATACATCTGGTATATACATGACTGGACTCCCATCTGCTGGATGTGGGAAGTTCCCTTCTCATGTGGTGACGGAGATTTAGCATCTGTCCTAGTTTTTACTTTGGAGAGGTGTTATTTTGACCGTCTTTCGGAAGCGGGACTCTCTCCATGAATGAGCATCGGGTCGCAGATTTGTCCCCTTTCTTACGAAATTTCGACTTTACGCACCCCATTGTTAGATATTTGATGAAATCAACAATAATGCCCCCTGCCACTCGATGTAAGGGCTTGAAATCTATGCTAACTGTTTCCAACCTGCCCTACCCTTTTCAGGGATCTCCTCCCCATACTCCATGTAACTGGTCATCCTAGTTCTTTGGAAAAGTGTTATTATCCACCTTCTTTCTGAAGTGGGACTCTCTCCATGAATGAGCATCGGGTGCAGATTTGTCAACTTTCTCTTGAGTTTTGACTTTACGCACAGGTCTCATTGTTAGATATTTGGTGAAATAAAAAATAATGCCCCCTGCCATTCGATGTAAAGGCTTGAAATCTTTGCTAACTGTTTCCAACATGCCCTACCCCTTTTCAGGGATCTCCTCCCCATACTCCATGTAACTGGTCATCCGAGTTCTTTGGAAAAGTGTTCTTATCCACCTTCTTTCTGAAGTGGGACTCTCTCCATGAATGAGCATTGCGAGTGCATATTTGTCCATTTTCTTTTTAAAATTTGTCTTGTGTTCATGAAAAATATCAAAATCACTCAGAAATATCATTAATATAATAAATAAAGAAATAAACATTTCTTCATCAGCCAGTAGATTGCGCATAAGTTTCATATTGTGGCATACATCTGGTATGTAAGTGATGGAACTCTATCAGCTGGATTTGGGAAGTTTTTCTACCCATGTGATGATGGAGATAAGTATGCTGGCCGTCCTAGTTCTTACTTTGGAGAAGCATTAATTTGACCATCTTTCTGAAGCGGGATTCTCTCCATGAATGAGCATCGGGGTGCAGATTTGTCCCCTTTCTTACAAAATTTCTCCTTGACACACCCCATTGTTATATATTTGATGAAATAAAAAATAATGACCCTTGCCACTCGATGTAAAGGCTTGAAATATTTTATCTTTTATTACAATATTCTGGAAGTAAAGTTTAAAGTTCTAAGGAACTTTATTCAAAATAAAATTTGTGAACAATTTCTTTAGTTGAGCAACAATAATAAACAGTTTGCATAATAAATGACAACAATTCATAACATTTTTAACTGTATTTTTACATTATAATTGAATATATTTGAGCATTCTTGTATCATGTATGTATCCGTTTAGAACTATAAAAATTCTAAGTATATAATCAAATGTAATAAGAAATATTAATCATCCTATCTCGTGACTCAATTACTGCATGTATTTTACAGTGGAGTCTCTTTAAAATGAGCTCAATTATAACGAAAATACCTGATATAGTAAGGTACTGTAAGGTCCTAATACTATAAGTGATTATTTATGCAACAATAATTAAAATATCAAAGGTAAAGTTAAAGGACCAAACATACTAGTTATAACAAGGTCTCACTGTATAATCTACCATTCTACATTCTACTTTGTACTCTGCAAGGAGTAGTTTTCTTTTATAGAGAGTACATTGTTCTAAATTCAATCTAGCACATAACCACAAAGATCAAAATAATCAATGGAGCTTTTCTGTCGTTCAAGATAATTTAAATTCTCCTATACTAATTCAATATCCGCAGTCACTGCAAAGGGCTTGCTCATTTCCGTCCGATCTTCGGTCTCTTCAACGCAGCGAGCGCGCACCGTAAGGTTAGTGTGGTCTTGTGGTCCCGAAGGAGGTGTCTGCGATATTCTGGGTAACTCTGGAACTCCGCCTTGCACATTCGACAAGCGACCGTCATGCCTGTAACAATAACAAAAATCCAAAACAAGACATTGATTAGTATCAAGTAATGGAAAATCAAAATATTGTTATCATCATTATTCCAGCTGCAGCTCTTGGATCTGTAAAACATGGTGTATGCAAGATGAGTTAACTGGTGAATAGGTTAGTATCGGGCTACTTGTTGTACCTCAGATCAACCGTTCAGTATCTGTCAGGTGGGGCTCGGTTTCTCGTTGGATTCCGCCTGACGTTCTGCCGCAGCTGCGGTTTTTCAGTGGTTCTCCGGTATAGCCCTGGAGTCTGTTAATGTGCACCACCTTTGGTTTACCCTTGGAAGATTGTTGAATCCGATATACTACATCAGATAATTTGGTCACCACCAGGAAGGGTCCCTTCCATTTCATCGTCAGCGAAATTTCTACTTGACGCACCCCATTGTTTGATATTTGATGAAATGAACAACAGTTCTTTGGAGAAGTGTTATTATCCACCTTCTTTCTAAAGTGGGACTCTCTCCATGAATTAGCATCGGGTGCAGATTTTTCCACTTTCTTAAACAAAATTTGTCTTTTGTGTTCACAAAAAAAAATCAATATCACTCAGAAATATCATTAATATTATTAATTAATATCATTTTTGATCATGCTCAGAGATTCAAAACAATAAGAGAACAATATATCAAGTAATGATGGTAATCTTTAACACAATAAATTAATTACTAATAAATTTATCTATTCAAATGCATGGTACCTGTACTTGAAATAATTGTCTGGTTTGAAAGATATCACTATCAAGCCGCATGGTATAATGATTCAAACTTCAAAGAGTACAACATTTTGTTCAGAGCTTCCAGATAGTAGTGTTTGAAGTAGCAACATTTCTTCATTGGCCTGCAAATTTCTGAATAGTTTCATGTTGTGGCATACATCTGGTATGTATATGATGGGACCTCCATCTGCTGGATCTGGGAAGTAAATAAGATTGTCTGTTTGTGTCAGTCAATCAGCCGCAATGCGTAGACTTTAACAATGAACACGGTCTATAACAAATGGGATAAAAGAAAATACTCTTGGTTAAGATTAGAATATAACATAATCCTCTAGGAAGTTCCCTTTTGGTTTAGGTGAACTGGTGTGACACGAATAGTAGTGTCAGAGTCAGAGAGGACTTATAAACGGCTGCTCCGTTGCATCAGACAAAGCCTTCATCTCCTTATTGCAAAGCCTTCATCTCCTTATTGTCATGAAGGAGTTGCAGGCACTTATGTGCAAGTCCTAATTCTTACATTGCCCTTTCCGTTCAGCCAGCAGATTTGAGTTTTGAGTTTTATTTTATTTCACTACGGTCACTTGCTCTCAGCCAATGGCTGTTCTTCGGCAAGTCCGTACAATATTGAAAAGCACATTTACATACTTACAACATTATATAGACAGAAAAAACGTTAATAAAGAACAACTTATGAATTGAACATAGTTTCCGAATTTTTCGCCCTTAGGGCTTCGTCAGGGTTTACTAGACTGAAGAAAACAAAACTCAATTTGAATGTCAATTTGAATGTAGGCGCGAAAGCACGCTATTATATTGTAATGGCCATTCCTCTCTTCTTGGTTTGTTGCACGATCTTTATGTTGTGTTGTGTCGTGAGAGGGGGCGTCACAACCATTACCCAACCTTTTTGGTGATAGTATTCCCTTGTACTCTAGGATTCAAGTAGGATATTAAATCAGTGTCCGAGCGGTAAGACTTTGAATCACTAGAGTCTTATAGGTCGTTACTTATAATATAAGTGCGGGCGATGAATTCTTTTACCAAAGTATATGGTTTAAGGATGGAAAGGGGATTTAAGGATCTTGTATGAAGTGATTGTACAGATTATCCAAATAATACAAAATCAATAAAACTCTAATGAAACTTGTTTTTAAAGGAACAATAAAAGTATGGAACTTTATTCATATAAGTACATATCACAATACAAATCTCATTTATTTATTCGCCACAGTTTGATATGATTGTTATGACTTTCTTATATACAAAGCTACTTGAGCAAGTTATTAATCTATTTAAATTGGACTTGTATATTTATCTTATAATTTCTCAAGGAATTCGCATATAAGCGAAGGGATAGACGCTATACAGCGTAATTTATTAATTAATTGTTATTCCACATTGCCATTGTTTTTGTTTACCTTTATATAGGGGTAGGTAATTCAGCATATAAAAATATGTGAAGCCAAAACGACGCTACAAGAGCGTATCTAGCGTGGGGCCCGTAGGGCTGGCAAGTGACTCGATTTCTTGAGGAAACTACTTGTATTTGTAAGGTTTATGCGTATGTAGGGGAAATCACGCACTGCATGAATTGCGTACATTAAGGAAAGCATGCATGCGAAGTACGGAGAATATGCGCACAGCGCAGAAGTGCCGACTGTCTAATTTAATGACAGAAAATGTCTTATTTCTGAATCAAAAATAAAAACATCAAAAGATTAATCTATCAATCTGAAAGGTGATATATTTTGGCACCGACTCATATTTAAATAGTCAGTAACTACCAAAATCACTCATTTACAGGCCAAATATGTAATATTTAGCACAATGACGGCTCCAAATGCCAAACCTAAAGGCGCGCAGCACATTCTCCGCATCTCCGTAATTGGGGAATTTGTGGTCTTATATTCCTTATTTCTAGTGAATGCCCTATTTATACATCAATTAAATCCAAACATCACATTAAGAATTATAATTGACATCGACTTTATATACAAGTTGTGTTTTTTCGTACCATAAATATTTAATACAAATTTTAATATAAATATGAACACAAAAATGGAACTGGACTGACTCTAATTTGCATACGCATCATTTGCATATGCCCGCGTAAATTGTGCGCTAATTCCAGAAGACCGTACATGCCTTGCATTACGTCGCTGTCGAACCCTAGTCCGTCGTCGTACCCGTCTGTTGCCATGGCGTAGGTCTGTTCGACTACATCCCATTCTTGAACGAAGAGCCTCGCTGCTACCTGTTCCATGACTGCTTTGTGCATTCTGTAATACCACCCTATGGTTGATTGTATTCTCCATGACAATGAATTTTATTTCTCAAAAACGGCCCCTGTTGCACCACAAATTGTCAAAAATTTCACACCACAAATTGTCGCCTCCTGCACGAATTGTCATTGGCGACAATTTGTGTTGCTCTTGGCGTGGGGGCTATTTCGTCGACCAAATTTTTCGAGGGGGTGTCGGTGGAAGATTTTTTCGAAGCAGAGACCGAGATCTGTCAACAAATCTCGAGGCCGAGACCGAGACTACTTGGTTTTGGGGGCCGAGACCATTAAAGAACGCTACAAATTGGCCTTGATACAACTTAAAAAAAAAAAAAAAACATGCCCTGTGTGAGCATGTGTTAATATTCGTTTTTATGTGATTTTCGGTTGTATTTCTGCTTTTCCTTCAGTTTCTAGCTAGGTACCTTTTATGGGTGTTTGTGAGCTGGGGGGGGGGGGGCAATGATTTGTCCCCTTTTTTATTTGTTTTCTTTTTTTGTATTTTTGTTTGTGAATACATGGTTTATATATTCGTGCTGTCTTTGTAATAATTGAAATGGTTATGTTTTTTATTCAATGTCAAAAGAAATTTGTATTTAACCAGGCGGGGGGGGGGGGGTGGCGGCTCGACCTTTCGCGTGATAATTCCGCAACGCACGCAGGTATCGCCGCGTGACTTCATATAGGGGTTTTTTTTTTTTTAAGTCTTTTGAGACCAAATTTGCGACGACCGGGTATACCGTTCCGAAGTCACGCAGTGACCGTTCATTAGTGAGCGTCGGCCCCAAAATCACTAAATGTTGTGATTGGTGTACAAATTCTAGATGGAAATGGATTTTTTCCTAGAATACACTTAACCTTGATTATTTTTCATTCTAATCAATGCAATTGTTTGAAATTGAGCTAAAATGGTTGGATAGGCCTAATGGTAAATAATTTTTTCCATTGAAAAAAAAAACACAAGTCTAAAAAACAAATAATAAGTAATTCCAAAAACAAAGAAATAGCCTACATTAAGAAAATCTGGGCTGTCGCAATTTATAACGTTCGAAACCGGTTAATTTAGGCAAACAAATATATTAATGTTTAGTGATTATTTAGCGATTTACAGACAAAAAGGGGATTTCAGCATAAATGTGCACAAGTAATTGAAATTGTATTATTTTCAAAAACATAACAATGTAATCAGTCAGGCCCACTCTCGCTTTTCCACTATTCTTGAAAATAGCGGGAAAACGCTATTCCTGAACCCCTTCCTATTATGAATCATGACGTCATACTTAGCTATGCGTGTTGTGTGAATGGGGGAATTCACACTACTATTACAATTGATTTTATGTAATTAATTTTAGCCAATGTTCTGGATAGGTCATCCTAATATTTCATTCGTACCATCAATGATAATTGATCTGCAGATTTGCATTTTTTCTCAATGATCTATCCAGAACATTTGAAGAAAATAGCGTTGGAAATCGTAACTTTGATTTCAGATTTAAAATTGTTGACGGTTTGACTTTTACATAGTCTTTAAGGACAGCCGTTTACTTTAAATCGATCGATACAGCGAGCCCGCGGAGGCAGCTAGCTAGCGCAGCGAGCGTTCGGCCCGTCCAGAGCTGCGGCCATGCCGACCCTACCCCGGTAGCTAGGTAGGGCGAATCGGCTCTATGCATGCCGTACGCGTAACTATACGGGTAGTATACCATATATAGGCTGTACAAAATTCAATTTTTGTTCGATCACCGATATTATCGCATGTCACTATCGCTAGCTGATCGCCACGATGTAAGCGCCATCTAGCGACGTCGCGGAGAGAATAGCGGTATATCGACATTTTCAAAATAGTGGAAAATCGAGAGTGGGCCTGACTGGTAATCTTGTAGATTATGTCGCATGCTATCTGTGTGCCAAATTTCGTGGCGGCCGCGCGTTCGTCGGCAGAGATCTCAAAGGGGGTGAAACCCACCCCCCCACCCCACCCCGGCCATTGCATAGCCAAAATAATCCGGCCTGGTTAGGGTTAATCATTTATTACTTTAAAACTGTGTGTAAAATATGCGTCGTTCATTGGCTAACACATTCACGTGATTGCCATATTAGTTTTGACTGTTACATGGCAAAAAGCACTGTTAACCCTTTGAGGACTGGTCCCGAAATATTTCGTTCTTGAGTCTATGGAGAATGCGTGTTATACCAAAATCAATTCGTCCTCAACGGGTTAACATGGTTAATGTTTGTTAATATACAACTAACGAATGGGCTTCTTGTAATAGATTGCCTATCACAATCAAGCACATTAGTTAGTTGTTTTATATCACTCATCAATATCACGGATTGTGTTCATCTTATAGCAAAATAAGTGAAAATTTCTTTAATATTTCATAAAATCGCTTGTAAATTTTTATATAAAAATCAATCGACATTGATGAAGCCTGTATGAGCCTCCAGAACCATGGCGCATCTAATACGCTTAAAGTCAATGTTTATTTTGCGCATACAATCACAAAGACGCAACACTGAGTGCGCACCAACGTGCTGGCAGTTGCGCACATACGCGATGTGCTTATTGGCTGTCTTGGCGTTCTTCTTCCTTTGACCTACATAGGTGTTAGTTTTTATTAACAAGGGCAATCACGTGACTACAACGTGTGGGCCATAGAGTACTGCACAAATTTTATCGCGTGTGCCTTTTGCTAAAACACATGATCTATGGGACGAGCGCGTAACAAACTTTTAGTGTTAGTTTGTATTAACAAGCCCGGTCACGTGATTGCGCGTGTTGTCCAAAACTATCATTTGTCAAATTCAATAGTAAAACTATCTTATGAGGGATGTAATTTTTATTAACAAGGGCAATCACGTGACTAGAACGTCTGCGCCATAGAGTACCGACACATTTGATCGCGTGTGCATTTTGCTTAAACACATGATCTATGGGACGAGTGTGTAACAAACTTTTAGTGTTATTTTGTATTATATCCCTCATAAGATCGTTTTACCATTGAATTTGACAAATGATAGTTTTGGACAACACGCGCAATCACGTGACCGGGCTTGTTAATAAAAAACTAACACTAAAATTTTGTTACGCGCTCGTCCCATAGATCATGTGTTTTAGCAAAATGCACACGCGATCAAATTTGTGCAGTACTCTATGGCGCACACGTTCTAGTCACGTGATTGCTCTTGTTAATAAAAACTAACACCTATCTAGGTCAAAGGAAAAAGGACGCCAAGACAGCCAATAAGCACATCCGTGGGAGCGCTAGCATGCATTCATCGCGTATGTAGATGGCAGCATATTCAGGTGCACCTAAAATGACTATATGGGTGTTTTTAGAAGGTGTGGTACAATGACCTATAGAGTCATTTTAGATGAGAGACCAGGTTGGATGGAAAACAATGTTTCACATAATTGATGATGAAGAAGAAATGTGGCATTCAGGTAATCTAAAGGTGGAAATTGGACCATTGCCCCTGTATGTATTATAAGCCACAAGACTGGAAACAATTCCGCCAACATTTATCATGTTTATAAGTACTTAAAGTGGCAGATGATACTCTTCTTTCTCAGGTTTTAAGTCTTATAATATCCGTTTTTTTAGTCAGGATGACCTCTGATACTTAAACATAGCTCTAACCAAGTTTAAAGGGTAGCTAGTAAACAAATATACCATGCACTGAGAGCCTCTAGTTGAAATTATGGATTCCGAGGTGACAGGAAAAGCACTACATGTTCTGAGGGTCGTAGACCCGAAGAACATAGTGCTTTTTCTGTCACCGAGGAATCCATAATTTCACTAGTGGCTCGAAATAGTGCATGATATATTTGTTTTATATCCTTCGCATAATCATAATCATCGCAAAAATTAATTATTTCAATTAAATTAAAGAAAAACACAACATTGATCATGGAACCATCACTGCACTGACTATGTTCTGTTTGTGACACTGACCCCTTTGCGCAATAGTCCTAGCGCAGAGCGCGTATTGCGCTATCTTTCCATTCATGGTTACGCGCCTTAGCAACTAATACGCACACAAATCCAAAACGCGCGCATCAAAGTGAATAATTAACCTGCTTTACAGTACGCACGTGTAATTGTATGGAGAAAATAGTTATTCGTACATTACACATACAGCTAGTGCAGTGCACACCACGGCCGATTGTTAAATGACGAATTATGTCACGACCACAGAAGGACAACGATGCACAATGTGCACCATTGTCGTAATTTTTTTATTTGAATACCGCTACGTTATACATGAAATGCATCTCTAGAATATTCTTTGGAACTTATTGATATTCACGGGTGAACATATGCTGTATTTCTTTTTAAATAACTCTTTGAGAAATCTCGTCGAGCATCTTTCGCAACCTAAAACAAGATCTCTTCTCGCAGGGAAGTTTTATAACACGCATCTCTATGGGCTCAATATGATCACCCGACGTCTATGACGTCATTCATGGAATAGCATTTACTATTCCATGAATGACGTCACGCATAGCACATTTTTCTCCATGGGCATTACTATGTTTGGTCACATGACGCTATGTAGACCAATCACTGAACAGGATTTCATTCATGTAGGATATAATACCATATATTAACGGCATAGGTTTTAGGTCGATCATTGAATCCTGATTCCTCGACGAAACACACAATATATGATCTAGGAGACTCTACTTACTAATTTTAACCATATTTCAAAACAATTCGGCACTCGCCATTGAAATAACAACCAACAAACAAACAAACAATATTGAACGTGGAAGTTGGACGACACTGTCGCCACTATGAAGAAAAGTAACGCAAAAATTGTGCTGATCATTTATACAATGTGAGTTTTAAAAAAGGAAACCCAAATTCAAGCCAAATTTTTCTCAAAACTTATCAAAGATATTATATAAGTGATACAAGGGACTGATAGTATAATCATTAACCTTTTATATGCTACATTTTTCACACATATTCGGCCACAGATGACTGTAGAGCAAGTAATTTGTCAAAACACGTCAAAATTGTTTTTATTCAAGTTTACCTAATTTGCCCTGCAATGGTGGCGCCCGCGAGCTCTGAGCTCTGGCAATGGATAGCACGCAGAACTGCATGGTAAAGCATCATCAACACACTTTTCACTCCCGAGTTCCTCTAAAATAATCAAAATAAACACACCGGAAAAGTCGTGATGTTGGGTAAATCAAGCCATGTACTCTCTTAATGTATTGGAGTGGAAATCCACTCTTTTGTCCACTCTTTAAGGAGCCATGTTAGTGACCACTTCGTTTGGAGTGAAATCCACTCCTTGCCTAGACCTGACCCCCCTTTCACTCCAAACTAGAGTGGAAATGTTCAACTCTTTAAGGAGTTGAGATCCACTCCCTTGTTCACTCCTTAGGGAGCCATATTAGTGACCACTTCGTTTGGAGTGAAATCCACTCCTTGTCTAGACCTGACCCCCTTTTCACTCCAAACTAGAGTGGAAATTTTCAACTCTTTTAGGAGTTGATTCCACTCCCTTGTTCACTCCTTCTGGAGTCATATTAGAGACCACTTTGTTTGAGTGGAATCCACTCCTAATGCAGAGTTAATGTTGTTTTAACTCTCATTCTGGAGTGGAAATCATTCAAGCAGGATTGGGTGAAAACATTCATCCACATGCACACATACATGTTAACAAACATACGCACATAAATCTGAAATATGAACATTTTGCCACTACTCACTAGTCTAGTCTAGTGGACTACCTCTTTGAAGGCTAATTTCTCACTTTTGCGCGATGATCATGTACCGAGGTTTATTAAGTTTAGAAAGGAGATGATAAAGTTAATATTAGATGCATATTCCTCTTCCATTTATGAAAATTAAAACAATTAGATAGTCATACATATTGTACATGTAAACGTCTTTATGCATCAATTTGGGTAGGTGAAGTACCGAACCGTTTTATGCCAGAGATCGCGAGACGAACTCACGAATACGCTCACTCAATCACAGTCACACAAATTCACAGACACATAAAAACAGCGCCGAAAAGAGACATATTTATCCGTCTACACCTTCATATATTTAGATCAAATTTGAAATCGTTAAAGTGGGACACAAAACTAACACTTACCTTCAAATGCTTGGATTGTCTCTTCGCTAAAACTGCGGTGAATTAGAAAGTCTCTGACGTTTTCGGCATCCGCCATCTTGCCCAACGCGTGATCAGCGACAGAATGAAGCAAAAATTCCCGCGATATCGAAAGACAAAAACTTTTCATATCGCGTGCCTCAAAGAGGAGCACTGATTGGCTGCCTCTCTAAAACCTGATTGGCCGGCTGTGCCTTGATGTTTGTTCAATCTGCGGACCCATTAACTCTCCTTCCTAGTGGAACGGCAATTCACCCTCTAATCTCAAACCATCCTCTCGATCGTTAAATTCAACTTTGATTAGAGTGAATTTCAACATGTTTTAGAGTTGAAGTCCATGTCACTCTCAACTGCGATCGGAGTTTTCACTCTTTTGCATTAAGAGAGTAGAATCTGACGATCCCGTGCCCATGGCTCGCCAAGTTTACATTAATCGAGTATGACAAGTCGTAAAGTATATTGGGCTGGGGTGGTGGCAGAGAGAGACAGATGGAGAGAGGATGACAGAAGGAGACCCTTCATAGTTGACATGTGTTTTCTATGTTGCAATACATCCATTCTTTTGCATACATTTAGTCATCAACCTCTCTGTCACTTGTTAATTGTCTTTATATTCCGTAAATAATTTCCCCACCATTATTGCTTTTACACACACACATCAATAGGCGCACCAAGGACAATGGGGGGGGGGGGGGTTCGACCCCCCCCCCCCCCCCCCCCTTGATGAAAAAGGCCTGTTTTGGGAAATCAACCCCCCCCCCCCTTTACACAATGTGGTCTCGACCATCATAGCCAATGGTCTCGATCGGACCCCCAAACCAATTAGTGATCTCGGTCTCGGCCTTTTTTGACAGATCTTGGACTCGGCTTCAAAAACTCTTCACCAACACCCTACCACCCTTCCACCCCCCCCCCCCCCCCCCCCCCCTCTCAGAAAATGTTGACAGCGCCCGCCTCCCACCCCCCTCGAAAAATTGTACATCTACATCCCCCTTCAAATAAACCTCAACAACACCCTTCGATCCCTTTAAAAATCCTCACAGACACCCCACTCGAATAATCCTCACCGACAACCCCCCCCCCCCCCCCCCCCCCCCCCGTGGAAAAAAATCATGGGTACACCACTGCACCCATCCCTAGAACACACCCCTCCACACCCACCCACTCCTCCACACACACACCCCACACGCATAAACACACACACACACACACACACCCACACACACCCTACATTCACATATACACACGAACACACACATACACCCATCCTTCCTTCACATACCACGTGTGCACATGCACGCATACACAAATACACACACTATACACAAACCTAATTCAAATGTCCTATATGTTGGTGCGTTGGTATATATCCGTATGTCAAGAATGATCATTTTAATCCCAAATGTATGTCATCATGGCTTTGAACAGGACCGTAGGTGTGGCGACAATTTGTGGTGCCAGCTACCAGCACAAATTGTCGCCGACGACAATTTGTGCAGAAAGCGACAATTTGTGGTGTCAAAATTTTGCACAAATTGTCGCCAACGACAATTTGTGCAGGGACGACAATTTGTGGTGCAACAGCCCCTTACGGGGGCATGGGAGAAATGCAAAGATACAAGTGTATATATAAAACATATATATATATATACGCGTAAATATTTAAAGAACTAAATATTTACATTAGGTATAAACATGATCTTTGGCAACACTTTGCCGACATTTAACACCTCGCAAGAAAATATGAACAATATAATGACTAGCACCACTTTAAACTAACACACAAAATAACTTATTTGGCGCTAAGAGAACTTAGACATAATAATTCTACAAAACCTTGATAAATTCTTTAACTGCTTAATATTACTGTTATTGAATAACTGATACATCTTATATACATTTGGCCTCTTAAAATAACATTATCAGTCTGTCCCCATCTTCTCCACGCTGTCGCTTCGTGCATCTTTTCTTGTTTGAAGAATCTTGCCTTTAGCATGCAGCTCTTTGCTCTTTCGAAGCATTCTCTTTTTTTCTCCCTCCCCTCGTTGATCTTCTTCTGGACTTCTTTGTGTAATCTTGCGATCCATCTTCTTCTTGTGCTGGCGAACCCTACCATATACGCTATTTGTTTTGCCGCTCTATAAACTCTTTTTGTCTTTGAATAGATCGGTCTCTGTATACAACACCCCTATCCGGTGTCCTGTTCTTGCTGCTGGGTGGATGTGGTAGTCTTGTGGTACCTCTAGCATCTCCTGCCAGTTCCTCTTGTTACCTCTGTGCTCTGGATGGCCTGGTACTATCCCGTCATTGTTGATTGTGTCCATTGTGTTGAATGATGTAATTTAGGTAATTTCCCTCACTTATATAGCAATTTTAACTTGTTTGCACTCAGCTTTTTGTTGTTGAAGGTGTGCAGCGGCTGGAGCCTGCTTTAGTGGTCTGCGCAGCGGCCCCAAAGGGGCCAGACCACAGATACAAAACAGAGTCAAATCAAAGACTGTAAGCGTCTTTGGTCAAATTGATTGTGACGTAGATGACGTAATGCATATTATATACATAGTATAAACAAAACAATTTTTTTTTTTTTTTCGTGTAGAAATCCATGTTACACTCACAAAATAGAAGGAATTAAATATTTACAAACTTACTTACAGCGCCCTATTTGATATTTTCTGCAACTTATTCAGACGGGTTTGTGCAGTATTTCCCCAAACAAGATTTCTCATAAGCTTGATGTTATGGCATACATCAGGAATGATAAATGATAAAACTTCATGTGAAAAGCTTTTGTGAGGTGGTTTGGTTGAACTAGCCAAGTCAGAGAGGACTTATTTACATATGCGCTCTCTCCATGGCTGATGACACCCTTGCTCAATCCCACCAACCATACAGAAAAGTCCTACAACCAGTAAGTAAATGTTGAACTTGTGTACCATTCAATACAATTAGAATTGGTTTTTGTTAGACTAAGAAGATGTTACAAGGTTGTCAAAATACAAACAATGACTATACTTGTCTTTACAAAAACATTTTCTTAAGTATATATCAACTCCTGTTTTCAATATAGCATGGTTTTTACAACATCTTCTCTGTTATAATAATATGTATACAACAGACACAATCTTGGTCTTGATCTCAAGCTGGACCGTAATGGTACTCTTGTATCAGTCCCGCTTGCCTCACGCTCTCCATTCAGTCAGCACATTGTAATAGTAAGCTTGATGTTGTGGTATATATATGCGTCTGGGATGTAGATGATGGCCTATCTTCAGGCTGTAGAAATTGCTTCCATGGATGATACCACTGGTTACATACTGTATTGATATATAAATAATAGCAATTATTGAACATGGGACCTGGTGATATTTTGAACTTCCTAGCTCTCCACAAATTCATATTGGAAAGTCTGTAAACAAGAACTGAAACAAATTCCAAATATAGAGTAATAAACATTTCTTTTCATACATAGAAGCATAAATAAATCTTATTTTCATATTCACACAACTGACTCTCTTAAATTCTCATTTACAGCCACGATAATCAGAATGGAAAATGAGGAAATAGCTTTCTAGTTGGGACATATATTTGCATTGTCCACTAATAAGAGTATGCCAGATCTGCAGACTTATAATGGATTTTGCCCACTATGTGTATGATTCTTGCATTTACATCTGCAGTTCATGAAGCTGATTTGTTTGAGAAAAGACAATTTGCTTTTAAATAGTTTGCTATTGAATGGCTGATAAGAACTAGGTTACATCTTACCATTATACTCTGCAACCGGTAGACGCAAGTTGTGCCGCCTACTTCCAGCTGTAGCTTTACTGCTACCATGTTCTTTGTGTCAGATCTCTTAGGGTTGCCAGATCTTGTTTGAACCTTGTGTCATGGAGTACCATTATACTCTGCAACCGGTAGACGCAAGTTGTGCCGCCTACTAGTTCCAGGTGCAGATCATCGTCTAAGATGTTGTGAAGCACACAGCATGCCTTTACGACGTCACAGCATGTCTTTGGCTCCAACCGCAGTACATGACCAATCAGGCAACGAAAACGGTTCTTTAATTGCCCGTTCAGCATTTCAATGCAGACTCGTGTGCCGCAGTGAGCACTATATAGGGATATAATTTGTAAATTGGAGATAAAAAATGATTATTATTACATATTGAATTTGTATTATATTGAAGCAGAAAAATTAGATGATGTGACTATGCTTTTGTGCATTTATGGTCGAGGGCAGCAAATGCGCATAAATTTTTCTGCTGAAAGAGAAAAACGCGTTTGTAAGGCACATGCGGTACCAATCCTATATACAATCGAATAAAGTCAAATCTTGAAGTGAATGAATTGATAAATAAATAAACTAACAAATAAATTAGTCAAATAATAATATAAAAGATACATAATTAAATACCTCCGTCTGCACCTCCTTTGCCGACATCTCCAAGCCACTCTGTCAGCTGCAGCCGCCGACCTCTCCTCTACACATGCCACGTGGCAATTGGGGCATGTATATGCAGAGCTCAGTAGACCATATTGCCTCAGCCATAAACAAGACGAATATCAATACAAAACAATTGCGGCAACTTGCGAGGTTGAATGTAGGTCAAGCGCAGACGCTACAATCCTATCTGCCAATTCAGCTAGCTTGCATTGCTCGCCGTAGCTAAAATCAAGTTCTGCACATTTGCAGGTAGCCGCTGACCGCATAGTTGTTTCAAAATGCCATGCGAGAAAACTTTGTATGGCAGACTCTGCAATTAGCAGAAGCATTTTGTGCCACCTACTTCCAGCTGCAGATCACCATGTAGCCGCTTTACTGCTACCATGTTCTTTGTGTCAGTGCTCTTAGGGCTGCCAGATCTCTGCATGCTCATGATCCACAGGAGCTGCAGAGCATGCTGGGGTTTGAACCTTGTGTCATGGAGTACCATTATACTTTGTAACCGGTAGACGCAGGTTGTGCCGCCTACTAGTTCCAGGTGCAGATCATCGTCTAAGTTCTTTACAGCCACCATGTTCTTCTCATTGTTGGCAGGGTTGCCAGATCTCTGCAGCATGATCCACAGGAACTGCGGATCATGCTGGGGCTCGAACCTTGTGAAGACAAGTGTCCTGCACATATCCACTGTAAATAAAACTGTAATTGGTGTAGTGCACACATAATACCATAGAAATCTGTATGGTAACCTTCCCATTTTTGTTTGTTTTGCTTAATTTACTAACCCACAATAGCCTCTGTGAGCCACTTTGTGTTACACCAAAAATGTGTGAAAATATGTTTTAAAGCAAAAATTAATTGTGAGAAAATATATTTAAACTCAAGGAATATGTAAATTGAGGATTTTTTTTTTTTATGCATACCCAAGTTAAAATTTGTGAATATTTGCAATATCGTTGGCAATTAAATGGGTAAGTTTGATTAATGAAATTACGAGCTAATAATTCATTTACTTACCGTCTCAGGAATGAGCAATCTGATGTGCAGTGTAGACACTTAGCACTAAGCACGTTCATCATGAGGGCATTTGCGTCATTTTGTTGCCCGAGGGTGTACTCTGGAAGAAGCTTGCAAATAGAGGCAATGGCGGTTGTCAACCTCCTTCTCCGCCTCCTCCTTCCTCTTCTTCTCGGCTAACTCCTTTCTCTTCTTCTCCTTCTCCTGAAAATCTGGTGGCTGTGGCTAGCCCTTGAGTGCAACCATAGCATCAAGAACTGGTATTGATGTACACTCAGCCCCATTATTGGGGAGAGAGCAAGGATTTGGGCTGTAGAATTTAGGTAACAGCTGTTACCTGCATTAATTATAGCCCGCATCCTGCCTCTCGCCTACATATTATTACATAACATATTAATAATTGTCACTTCTAGACCCGGAATATTATATTCCTGTATCAATATATCCCAAAATCAGATTATGTCGCACAAGTTATATCGCATGATCACATGGTTCCTTGATCTGATGAATCTACCGGTGGCTCCGTTTTAGGATGTCTTCATCGGGCTAAAAACTCTGTCATCTAGTGGTTGTAGGAAGTGGCTTGTGTGAGCTGGGAGAAGGAACAGAGTTATGTTGTTCTCCCGGGCGAATTGGATTAAAGGCATCGTGACATGGGATGTGTCCCATGTGTGTGTCACCAGACTAGTGGAATAAATCAATACCGAGTCAAAATTGTTAAATGTAACAATGAATAACAAGTTAATTTATTTACAATACTCCAAATTGAGTCAGAAAATGAACAAGTTTGGTTATAATTTGTATGAACAGTGCCACATGAGTATACATGTATTCATAAGATAATATTTACAGTCCAATTTGGAATATACACACAAAGATTTTTTTTAATACATTTAAATACCACAACTAATATAGCGAGAATGTTCAAATACAGTCATATTTACAGTTCAATCGACTGGTATAATGTTCATATTTAAAACTTAATAAAGTTCATGCTAAAGTTTGAGGAAGTCCGAATATGTTTCCCTAATCGATTAAAATTGATCGTCCATATATACAACAAAAATTCTTCGGATTAATTAGTCAAATAATAATATAAAAGATACATAATTAAATACCTCCGTCTGCACCTCCTTTGCCGACATCTCCAAGCCACTCCGTCAGCTGCAGCCACGGACCTCTCCTCTACACATGCCACGTGGCAATTGGGGCATGTATATGTGGAGCTCAGTAGACCATATTGCCTCAGCCATAAACAAGACGAACATCAATACAAAACACAAAACAAATGCGGCAATTTGCGAGGTTGAATGTAGGTCAAGCGCAGACGCTACAATCCTATCCGCCAATTCAGCTAGCTTGCATTGCTCGCCGTAGCTAAAATCAACTGCACATTTGCAGGTAGCCGCTGACCGCATAGTTGTTTCAAATGCCATGCGAAAAGACTTTGTATGGCAGACTCTGCAACTAGCAGAAGCATTTTGTGCCGCCTACTTCCAGCTGCAGATCACCATGTAGCCGCTTTACTGCTACCATGTTCTTTGTGTCAGTGCTCTTAGGGCTGCCAGATCTCTGCAGCATGATCCACAGGAGCTGCAGAGCATGCTGGGGTTTGAACCTTGTAGCATGGATCTTGTGGATCAAAATTAAAAATTGTCACACATAAGCATCAAATTAAGAACCATTATACTCTGCAACCGGTAGACGCAGGTTGTGCCGCCTACTAGTTCCAGGTGCAGATCATCGTCTAAGTTCTTTACAGCCACCATGTTCTTCTCATTGTTGGCAGGGTTGCCAGATCTCTCCAGCATGATCCACAGGAACTGCGGATCATGCTGGGGCTCGAACCTTGTGAAGACAAGTGTCCTGCACATATCCACTGAAAATAAAACTAACTGGTCCAGTGCACACATAATAGCATAGAAATATGTATGGTAACATGGTAACCTTCCCATTTGTTTTCGTTTTGCTTAATTTGCTAACCCACAATAGCCTCTGTGATCCTTTTTGGGACACTGGAAAGGGTCACAAAGCCCAAGAGCTGTCTATAAAAACACGATAACAGGAAATGTTACATTTGTCTTTGAAGTAGCTTCTGTTAGCTGTCTGGGGTACAAATATACCCCTGTGCCACCAGACAGTTTGACCATCTACTGCTTTACAGCCACCATGTTCTTCTCATTGTTGGCAGGGTTACCAGATCTCTGCAGCATGAGGGGCTCGAACCTTGTTGACACATGCTTCTGGACATGTCTACTGAAAGTAAAATGGTAATTGGTGCAATGCACACATAATAGCATAGCAATATGTATGGTAACATGGTAACCTTCCCATTTTTGTTTGTTTTGCTTAATTTACTAACACACAATAGCCTCCGTGAGCCACTTTGCGTTACACCAAAAATGTGTGAAAATATGTTTTAAAGCAAAAATTAATTGTGAGAAAATATATTTAAACTCAATGAATATTTAAATTGAGGATTATTTTTGTTATGCATACCTAAGTTAAAATTTGTGAATATTTGCAATATCGTTGGCAATTAAATGGGTAAGTTTGATTAATGAAATTAAGAGCTAATAATTCATTTTCTTACCGTCTCAGGAATGAGCAATCTGATGTGCAGTGTAAACACTTAGCACTAAGCACGTTCATCATGAGGGCATTTGCGTCATTTTGTTGCCCGAGGGTGTACTCTGGAAGAAGCTTGCAAATGGAGGCAATGGCGGTTGTCAACCTCCTTCTCCGCCTCCGCCTCCTCCTTCCTCTTCTTCTCGGCTAACTCCTTTCTCTTCTTCTCCTTCTCCTGAAAATCTGGTGGCTGTGGCTAGCGCCCTTGAGTGCAACCATAGCATCAAGAACTGGTATTGATGTACACTCAGCCCCATTATTGGGGAGAGAGCAAGGATTTGGGCTGTATAATTTAGGTAACAGCTGTTACCTGCATTAATTATAGCCCGCATCCTGCTCCTCGCCTACATATTATTACATAACATATTAATAATTGTCACTTCTAGACCCGGAATATTATATTCCTGTATCAATGTATCCCAAAATCAGTCCTAAATTTCTTCTTGAAATATTGTCTTTACTTTTGGTCTTACTGTGTCCGTCTAATAATTCCTATACTATGAGTTCACTGTACTGTACACTGCTTATCGCCATAAATCATTGCTAATAGCAATATAATCTTGAACAAATGGTAAACGGGAAACCCGTTAACGCCTTCCTTTTAACCTGGAAGGCTAGCATGTCGATACTGGATACGCCTCGCAGATTATGTCGCGCAAGTTATATCGCATGATCACATGGTTCCTTGATCTGATGAATCTACCGACGGCTCCGTTGTACGATGTCTTCATTGGGCTGAAAACTCTGACATCTAGTGGTTGTAGGAAGTGGCTTGTGTGAGCTGGGAGAAGGAACAAAGTTATGTTGTTCTCCCGGGCGAATTGGATTAAGGGGATCTTGACATGGGATTTGTGACCGTCATACACAAGGACGACGTAGTGACCGTCATACACAAGGATGACGTGTGACCCCTTCTCTTGCCTCTCATCAATAAATGGAGTGAAATGGGTTTTGAAAAAAATTTCAAAAGTTTGAGAGTTACTTTAACCTGTCTTACTCATGACAAGCAGAGTTCCTGGCGAAGCTCCCTTCCTTAGCTTACCGTTGGTCTGAATCCCCTTGTAGACCAGCTGCGTTCCCGCAGGCGATCACCGTCGTCAATGCTGATCTGGGAGAGGTGATGGGGCTGCCGCTGGTGATGCGTGCAGTGAATTTTGACCAAATGATCAAATTCTTTTCCCGCTGCGCTATTTATACTCTTATAATAATTAGCACGGCATCTACAGCAATAAGTCTATATCTACTACAGATCAGGAGCAGAAGAATTAAATCTAGAATAGGTTGCTCATTTCATCACTTGCAGCAAGTTGCAAGAGAGAGGTTAGTTGCATGGGAAATCTCCTGTGCCCTATTAAGGGCAGTTTAAGTATAAAGGTCATGATACTTTCAGCATTGAGCTGCAGCTCCTATACTATAGCCTCAGAGGAACAGATCTTTTTAGATTTAGTTTTTCTACCCCAGACATCTCATAGTTACTGCAGCGATCAGATCATCAGACGGTCCAGGCAGCGAAGGACATTTTTTGTGCATACTACTGCACATGCCTGAAAAGCTTATTTATTTACAGTCTATTTCATGGCAATGATAATATGGTGCAATAAAGAGAGTCTGGGAGATGTACATGTATGTACATGTATATTAATTATCGCATTTTGCCAGCAATTTTACGACAATCAAAACCAAAGCAAAGGGTTAATCTAAAATTATAACAGTACCTTAGTTGAAATGGTTCATTCTCATAGGCCTCCAAGGGGTTTCCTCGATCATGGAGGCCCCTTCTCGGTCGAGCTCCCTCCCTCTCTTCAAATGCAAGCATTTCCTCATGCATCTCCAACAAATGCACATTGTCCAGTAGATCTGCCATCTTTACTGGAGGGAAGATAAAAATGAAAGATTTAAAAAAAAACAATTACTTTAATAGTACTGTGGCTGGGTCAAATGAATGGAACTGGAACAGTGGAACTGGAAGTGCTGATAATGAGTAATGAATTACACAAGTATATAACTTAGCACATTTCAATTCATTATATAAGCTTTATAGGCTTCTGCCAAGTAAACTTCCCAAATTTCTACTGAAACTGCAGAACAGTGGCCTTTAAAATGTGTATACATTCATTAAGACAATAATTTGGCACTTGGTAAAACCCTATAACAAGGAATTAAAGGTACTTGTCCTACCAGTTGCATTACAATATTTACATTTCATATCTTTCAAACTGTAAAAGGGAAAGTGAAGGATAGAGGAAAACATGGAAAGGTTATACATGTATATGATATTTCACTTTCTTTTGGAAACATAGTAACTGTGGCGAGTATAGAAACCGCCGTCGGGGAGGTGGAGAGTTTCCGTTGTTCTGCAAACCCCCTCTCCCGACTGGAGTGCAGTATACTCCGTTCTAGCCTCTGCCCGGCTATGCTTCCCGCTTCCGGAAGCAGAGTCCTTCACCGTTTCCCGGCACCTGTCCATGATAGATGTTGATGTTGATGTCGGTTGTGGTCGTCGTTGTCTGAGTAGTTTGGTCGCATGTCGTCATCTTCTTCTGGTTGGTGTCTGAGTGGTGGTGTCAGTATAGAATATTTCCATCTCTATCATTTTCCATGTCCTCTTCTGTCGTTGTTGGTATGGTCGGTGAAGCGTTGGTCAAGGTAGATGGAGTGTTGTCGATGCTTGGTGTGGTGTTGTAGATGCTTGGTGTGGCATTGTCGGTGCTGTGTGGGGCGTTGTCAGTGCTTGGTGTGGCGTTGTCGGTGCTTGGTGGGGTGCTGTCAGTGCTTGGTGGGGCGTCAGCAGAGGTTGATGGTGCGATGCGGCGACGTCTGGTGGTAGGGCGTTGTCGATGCTTGGTGTGGCATTGTCGATGCTTGGTGTGGCGTTGTCGGTGCTTGGTGGGGTGTTGTCGGTGCTTGGTGGGGCGTTGTCGTTGCTGCGTGGGGCGTTGTCAGCAGGGGTTGACAGTTTATTTGGAGAAGCCAGTGGTGAAATAATGGCGGGCATCTCCAAATTTAGTCGTGTAGGTGTCGTGGTGTTCTGGGTCGGGGACTGTCGAGTCAAGTAGCTTCCGGTGAGGGCATTCGTTTGGAGAATTTGTGGTGGTGGCGTCTTCTGTGTCTTGGTAGGACAGGTCGTGTTGACACTGTTTAGTTTTTTCAGTTGCTTTGTTTAAAAATGCGTCACCATCAAAATCATCAAGTAAAAATGGAATTTGTGTCATTTTTAAAAATGTCTTATTTTATTTCTTGTCTTTCAATAAGGACCAGGAATCACTCAATGTGTATGTGCCAATTTATTCTTTGACATTCTAATAAAAATCCTTCATGTATAAATAATTACATTTTGAATAGTCGGCCTATGACGGCCTTTTAATTTGCAAATGGTCAGTACTATCTATGGTATAGTAAAGTAGTCAGGAAATGCATTGTGAATAATAAACATGTGTTTTCGCTATCTGTTGATCCAATAAATTCTTCTAAATTCTCGTCATCAATTAGGTTAAACCGAACCGCGGCTGCCATTTTGGTGGTTTGTTTACAAATATTGCAGAGGCGCAAGTTTAATTTTGCAGCGCAGACGATCCGTTTAATACACAAGTCTATGGAGCGATACCGATCCGATGTATCGCGTTGATATTGTGTAGGCCTAATATTGTGTATATTGTGTATATCGTGTTGATATCGATGAAAATCATTGATCTATCGCATATATATGACATCATTCATGGTATAGCATTTACTATACCATGAATGACGTCACGTATAGCACATTTTTCTCCATGGGCATTACTATGTTTGGTCACATGACGCTATGTAGACCAATCACTGAACAGGATTTCATTAATGTAGGATATAATAATAAATAGTCTTGTTACTTATTAATAAAAAGTGAATTTGTTTTTACAAAACTGCTTTACAGGAAAAGTGTTTGCAAGTTATGTGACAATGAATCACTGTTTTCGTTGTGCCAAACCTGATACTCAAATTATTTTTGTTTAAGTAATCATTTTAAGATTAAGATTATACTTGCGCATTGTTACACCTATTTTATCTCTGATTTTTTTATACAAATCTTTGCTCAGTTTGGTGTAATTTCATGTTTCATATATTTAACAGGGCCTTGCCCAATAACCCAAAGCCTGTTAGGCTGGGTTCACAACACCGAATGTCTTAATGAAAACCATACTGTATTTGCTGGTGTATTAACCGCACCTTTTTCCTGACGGAAGAACCCACATAAAGGGGGGTGCGGTTAATACATGGAGATAGATTATGTGCAGGAAATGCTTGTTAGGATTTTCTGTTATTTTTCACTCCACTCCGAAACAAGTATGTGTTGTTTTATGTACAAAAATGTTACAAATGTTAGGGAGAAATGCCTGAAATATTGAATTGAATAATGTTACACTGATCCCCAGTAGTTTTATCATCCATTACAAATCTGTTTTTCTTCTTGAAATGACAACTCAAAATTGGGGGTGCAGTTTATACACTGGCAAATACAGTACATAAATATTATAATTTGATAGGAAAATCTGTGAGCCATAGTGCTAGAAGCAAAATTTATTTTATAATCCACTGAAAAAATGCATATCCCAGAGCTGCAGAGTCTCCCTGATTTTGCAGGAGACCAAGATTACTGCATCGGATTTCATCCCATCAGCAAATCTCCCGGATTATTGAAAGCTTAAATTGTCATTAGGTTGTAGGTATGCAAGTTTGATAGATATCTCCCTGATTTCTGATGAAATTTCCATAAATTGTTGAATGTCAATGTTGGTAGCTCTGATATCCTTGATAAGATTCATCTGATTGCTAAATTGGTTTATCAAAACATTCTGAGGAAAAATATCAAAGATGTTTCAAAATGTAGAGTAAAAAATAGGAAGTTATTTGAAAAACATTAATTCGTGAACATTTGACCATTTGCATTAAAAATATATTTCTATGTAACATTTAGCTTTAAAGGTGCACCTGTAAAGTGTCAGATATTGCCCAAAATTACATTTGAGACTTCAATCCTGTACGAAAATCATTGTAAGATATGTCCGAATGATGTGTGAAAGTTTCATTGAAAAAGAACACTGCTTTCCTGGTTAAAAAAGCGGAAATATGCGTCGGCTTTTACAATGGACGTTTTACAATGAAGTTGTTTTGCGTAATTCTATACTAGTATATTGGTTAAGCGCTTTTGCATTAAAAATCAATTACTATATAACATGTAGCTTTAAGAATGTTGTTTTGCTAAATGTTATACTGGTATATTAGTTTAGCACTTTTGTATAGCATGACACTTTAGACGAGATCAACTCAAAATATCATGGTAGAATCATGAGCAATTTTAAATCATTCTTGCATTTTAGTGTAAGAGATGTAATTTATATTTGTGATACAATTATTTTGCCAATAAAAATAGATTTAATAACATACTCAATAGTTATTGAAGGCAGTGTTTATTTTACATGTTGAATTAAAGTTTACTTTTTATTATCATATTACCTGTATAAACGTATTTTGTATGATTTGTAAAAATCAATTGTTTTGACCAATGTATTACAAAATTAAAGTGCAATTTCATTCTTATGATAATTATGATCATTATGATACTTTTATATGATGTAGGTAAGAATCTCTAAATCATTTATTAGATATTTGATGTTGCATTATTGGAATAAAATGTGATTATTATTATATTACAATGAGTACTGCATTGCTTGATTTTCTCATAAATTGCCCATATTTGTGTTGATAATAATAATAAATTAAATTTATATGGCATATATTATATTAATTGTTGCAAATTCTCTAACATTGCTTAACATCTTATATTTAATTATTCCTACATATCTGTGACCAGCTATAGCAAAACCCTGCACTTGTCGGTAATTCATGTTTTGAAGTTATGGGCAATTTAAATTCACATAATGTGTGTAAAAGACCTATGATTGTAAAATTGAAACAATCATATCTTCGCCAATTATTGACCAATATGTTAGAACAAAGCATCAAATGAAAGCTTGTAATACGGCCTTTCTAATGGTATGGAAATCTTCATTTTGATTTTTACTGACAAGTACAGGGTTTTGCTATAGCTATAGCCGGTCACATTTGCTATCAACACTACACATTAAAGGGATCTAGTAACGTTGTTGACATGTGCGCAAATGGCAAATGTGTTTTTCTGTGATCTGATGCATTCACTGAGTGATGTATGAAAATTCCAAGGTGAATTTCTGACCAAGTAATGAGCAAAAATGCAAAGTGATATATGCTAACTCATTGCACTGATTTAGCACACAGTTAAAATTATCCACTAGATAATTATAGTTCTGTACACTTCAGTAATATGTATTTTTTAAAGGGAGAGAAAGTAGGAAAACTGAAAGCTGTTCAATGCCTCTATGGGTAATACGATTATAATGAGGTATGTGAGAACCGCTAGAGTCCCAAGTAAGTTTTGAAGATTTTGACAATGTTGCTAGATCCCTTTATAAACCCAATACAAACATTATACAAACATAGAAGTAATATTCATAATAAGGTAGGAGAAAAGAAAAAAAATGAAATATCGCGATATTTTTAGCGGTGCCATAGAAATAATTTGTTGATGATATATAAAATTGTATAATATTTTTTAAATATGTGAAACTAACTGAACAACAACAACATATCAACGAACCCAAACAATATAAAGAGACAACAACAAAAAGAAATTGAAATAATCTGTTTTTACTCTTTATAAACATGTTTACACTATCACAAAATGTTGAGAGCAGAATTCAACTTTTTAATGGTGCTTGAAAAAAACAACTACATGTTCCCAGGAGGTTGAT
This sequence comes from Echinarachnius parma, assembly GCA_037951105.1. Taxonomy (NCBI): domain Eukaryota; kingdom Metazoa; phylum Echinodermata; class Echinoidea; order Clypeasteroida; family Echinarachniidae; genus Echinarachnius; species Echinarachnius parma. The sequence goes on along the minus strand of JBAMJV010003016.1, from coordinate 2,761 downwards.
GCATAATTAATTGATCACAAAACAATTTTGTACCTCTAATAAACAACCAAAATGCAATTTAGAGCTAGTAATAACATTGTTCAAGGATGATTAATTATCTTGTACGACCTCGGGGAAAGTAACATATACAAATAATGTGGATTGGTAACAAATTGAGAAAACAATCATAAAGGGTTTAAGGGACAGTTGAGTTTTGGTATAGTTTTGCTACACAAAATATATATATTTTTTTTTGTTGAAGATAATGAAAAACTGACTGTCAAATTTGAAAGAGCATACAATTTTAATGACAGAATAAACTTTATTTGATCAAAATCGGTTCAGAAATGGCTGAAATATCCATAAACATAACCATTTGTAATAATTTTGAAACGGCCGTTAACATTTTTTTAATGCTTCCTCTTTTCAAAAATTTACAAAACAGGTTTTTAAATAGTTGATGATTATATCTCTATCGAATCACTATTTCAACAAAACATCACAATTTTATTAAAATGGTTGAAACCAATGAGTTTTTAGAAAGCGCCCTCTTGAGTTTTAAACGGCTCTTTTTTAATGATAAAGGGCTTTTTACTAAGTCATTTGTAATTTTTCTTCTTTCGAGCATGGTGGATTTATAACTATTAGTTTGTTATGTAATTGTGCAGGTTTGGGGTTACTAAAATTCAGTTTGACCAAAACTGTATACTCTCTTTACCAAAACTCAACTATCCCTTTAACTTCTCATTAATTTTGATCTTTTTGGTACATTTGCTAGGAAATATGAACTATACGAAACTGGAATACCATCCCTGAACTTTTTTTGAAAATGTGTGTGTGATACAATGGCTTAGTTATACGTTATGATGATCATTATAGCTACAGCTATATCCTATTGGGTTATACACCAATCCTTCCCATTATTTGTAGAAGTATTATTTGATGTACATGTACACAGATAATTAGTTAGAACATGTTAAAACAGTTTTATCTACTAAATATGAATCTCTCCAGTATAGAGAATGTGTGTTGTATTGTTTGAATATAAGGTGGTTTTATAATATTGAACTTCTTATCATTATTTAAAGTATGTAGATTATACAAGCAGCTTATCAAAAAATAAATGTCTGCAGCTAGTTATTGTACACACAAATACATAAGGTGAGGCTCAACCCAGACAGTGTAAATGGGGGGGGGGGGGGGGGAGAGATTCCTGTTGCGGGTGAATCCTGGAATTTAAAGGGAGTTTCTGCTTTGTGTTGACATGTGCAAAAAGCGATGAATAGTTGATAAAAAGTGTATTTCTGTGATCTGATCAATCTACTTGCCCGACCGCACAGGCAACTATGAAATGGGGCTTGCATTAGGTTTTATATATATTTTTGGGAATCTCTCGCATCACAGGGTGAGAAGAGATAGGGGCAACAGTTTCTTCCGTGGGATCTTTTTGTCCCTTGCCACCCCCTACCCCCACCACCTTAGCTACATAAAATAGACGCTGCGGTCAAGCAAGTAAACGATCGGTATAAACTCTACAAATTACGCCAGTATACTTGTTCTTTAGGCATCATTAGATCAGACAGCTTGGTGCATTTAAGGAGCGTTTCCATGGCAATAGTCAGTTCTTGTATTATCCAACTGAGTGATTTAACAGCGCAAACGTTAACGGCAGAGAAACTGCGTCATATCAGTGGCTTGTATTGAGAGGAGAGTATTCTTTTCCACCCCGCACGTGGTGGAAAGAATATAGGAAAAAATAATGTAATCATCACACCATTTCATTTTGGAGAGAAGGAGGAGAGACTCAGTAGATAGGGTGGTGAGAGGGGAGAGGGGAGTGGGAGGAGGATGACACAAATAAATGAAATGAGAGATAATTATAAAGAAGTAATACATCACACCATTGTTATTTGGAGGAGACGGGGGAAAGAAGTACAAAGTAGGAAGGATAGGGAGGGAGTAGGACAAGAATCAGTATAAAGTACTAAATAGGAATTTCAAGAAGAAATTCATCACAGAATTTCATTTTGCAGGAGAGGAGGGGGGGGGGGGTAGGGGAGTGAGGCCGGAGGGGGTGACTAAGAAAGAGGGTCAGTAGATATAAGAGAGAAGATGAAGAGGGTTTCATCTCACCAAATTAATTTGGCAGGAGAGGAAGGGAGAGGGAATGGGGGGGGGGGGGGGGGGTGGAGGAGCAGGAGGTGAGAACAGAAACGAGTCGGTAAGATAAGAGTGAGAGATGCAGAAGGAATATAAACACCATTTTCATTTGGCTGGAGAGGAGGAAAGAGGGGATGGAAGGAAGAGGAGGATGAAGGACAAGGAAGGGAATACACCATCAAACATTTTCATTTAGAGGAGAAGAAGGGAGTGGGAGAGAGGGGGGAAGGAAGGACAACGAAACGGATCAGTGAAATAGAGGAATATATCAAACCATTTTCATTTAGAGGTTAAGAAGGCGGTGGGAGAGAGAGGGGAAGGAAGGACACGAAACGGACCATTAGAATAGAGAAGAAGATAAACAAGGCATGCTTCACATCAGTTTCATTTTCGTCTCTTTAACGGAGAGGAAAGTGAAGAAGAAGGAGATGAGAGAAGATAGATAAGTAAAATAAGAGAGAACATTTAGATGGAATAGCTAACACGCGATTCATTAATCATCAACAGATATTACAGTGCTAGAGCTGGCGTAGCTACTGGTGAGGGGGTACGTTGCCCACCAATAATTAACAAAAACAATACAATCATTTGCCCCCCCCCCACCCCCCACAATAACTAATCA
>JBAMJV010003015.1:0-59925 GCA_037951105.1 Echinarachnius parma | reverse complement strand
GGCAGCAATGAAACCAGTCGGCAAATTGTCACCAAATTGATGTTGTTCCGATGTCAATAATCCGACATGACTATGACATGTCAAATATGCCGTCGGGCTAATATCGCGCCAATATCGGAAGGGGGGAACACCCTCGCCTCGCTCCCTCGCGTCGTGGGTCTTCCATAATTATTTTTTTGGGGCCCCCTGGAAAATCCTGTGTCCGCAACAAAACACTATTATTTCTATCAATTAAGTATGCAAATTTATGCAAAAAATCCCCCTTTTGTCTGTAAATCACTCAATATGGCTCAGAATATACTAATTTTGTGCATGAATATTTTGTATGACTTAATTAACAGGTTTCTAACATTAAAAATTGCGTATTGTATTTTTTTGATTTTGGAATTTCTTATGTATTTCTATGTTTGTTTTTACTTTTGTTTTTTATTGTTTTTTTCAGTGGAATAAATCATTGACCATTATCCAACAATTTTTGTCCCAACATGTAATAATTGCAGTGGTTAGAAAAAAAAATCCATATCCAAAGGATTTGTACACAAATCACACAATTGAGCCATTTTCGGGCCGACATTCACTTACAAAAGGTCATGTGGCTTCGGAACGGTATACCCGGTTGTCGCAAATTTGGTCTCAAAAGTTGCACATTACTTCAATAAAAAAACTCATGTAGTCGCGCAGAAAAATACCTGCGCGCGTTGCGGAATTATCATGCAAAACGTCAAGGGGGCAGCTTATATTTGATAGGTATGCTTTCATTTTATACTGTCTTTTTATGAATTGACACCGCGATTCTGAAAATGTTCGGCTATCAAACACCCGGGGGGGGGGGGGGGGGGGAGGGGTACTCACGTATATTGGGTATACGGGGATGTGCCGCTGGGAAGGGTGACTTTTTCAAGAAAGATCCTTAGACATGGGTCCCCTTTTCATTAAAAAATCCTTAGACATGCGGGTCCCTTTTTTCATTTATTCCTTTCCCCTCTTTTCTCCCTCATTTTCTCCGGGATTTTGGGATTTTCCGCTGTGAAATTGCTAAAATTTTAAAGCTCGCTCCGCTCCACTTGCATACATAATATTTCACAACGTCGGGTGATTATATTACCCTTCATAACGCCATATCATAAGTAATAAAACGAATATACCCATACAATAATTGAATCAAATGGCAATTTTCCGCTGTGAAATAGGTAAAATTTTCAAGCTCGCTCCGCTCGCTCGCACACATAATATTTCACAACGTCGGGTGATTATATTACCCTTCATAACGCCATAATAAGTAATACAACGAATATACCCATACAATAATTGAAACAAATCTACTGGCCCAAAAGGGCCTGTTAAAAAAAACCGTGAGTGTGGAGCCCTGAATGAGTGCATATTATGTGACACATATATAGGGTTAATCACTTGATCGAGTGATAGATCAATTGCCTTTGGAAAAGAAAATGAATCAATGTAATGATGGTCTGGACTCGGACTCGGACTCGGACTTGGATGGTCTGGACTCGGTCTCGGTCTCGGACTCGGACAGTCTGGACTCGGACTCGGTCTCGGACTCGGATTAGGTGGACTCGGATACAACACTGCAAGGGGGTGGGATGGATGAAGAGTACTGCGCGACTGCATGAGTTTTTTGCACAAATGTGCATACTTAATTGATTAAAATAATAGTGTTGCTACCAGAAATCAACTGTACATCAGGGCTAGAATTATTCCAGAGACACCCCCGAAACACCCCACAGTGACAAACTATATATGTGTTGGGTGTTGCACGAACTCCTTATCTAGGCCTCTTCTGAAAATTGGCTCCTGGACTAGGTGCTTTGTGTGCAGCTTCCTCATCACGATTATGACTCGATCCTAAGCTTAATTTCAGTTACGATAATAATATTGTATTGTAAAAGTAATCTTAGTTTCATTATCAATGTTGGGCAGAGATGAACTGGGTAACGGTCTAGATTATTGTTTATAACATATTCTAAATATGTTGGGTGATGCGATTTCTAAGATGAACACGAAGGAAATAAGGCATCATTCTATAGACATGCCGACACAGAAAAAGAATCTAAAATATTCCATAATTATATCATAGCCTTTTCAATTTTCCCTAATTACATTAGCGGATAACAATCAGTAACAATCAGTGATAGAATTATGGTTAATAAATATGTTAGTAAGGATTAAATTGTCGGTTTGAGTTGTCCAGTCGTTCCTGGGGCTCGGTTCGCTGACCCCAAAAATGTTCATGGGACGACTGCCCACATTACATTACATTCCCAAATGATACATGTTGTATCTTCGAAGATAATTATCATAATGACGTAACGTCTGTATATGCGACGTGCGCGGGTGTGCATTGCGGAGGTCGAGAGTGTATATCAGGGTCTTCAAAAAAAGGCGTTTTTGTTTTTGGTTTGGAGGGCGGTATTATATGGGTTCTATGAGGTTTTATTTTATACAACCACCGTGTAAAAAGTAGGAATATGTAAGCAATTAGACCAATTCATAACATAAAACACGCAAACGAAAGTCTTTGACTAAAGGGGGGGTGGGGGGTTGAACACCTCAAAACACCCCCTGGGTACGCCTTTGCTGCCTGTCTTCTGCTTGGTTGTTTTGACGTTTTGTATACATCCGCATAATGTGCATTATATCCTTCATTAATGAAATCCTGTTCAGTGATTGGTCTACATAGCGTCATGTGACCAAACATAGTAATGCCCATGAATAAAAATGTGCTATACGTGACGTCATTCATGGTATAGTAAGTGCTATACCATGAATGACGTCATAGACGCCGGGTAATGATATTGAGCCCATAGAGATGCGTGTTATAAAACTTCCCTGCGAGCAGAGGTCTTGTTTTAGCTTGCGAAAGATGCTCGACGAGATTTCTTAAAGAGTTATTTAAAAAGAAATACAGAATATTTTCACCCGTGAATCACAATAAGTTCCAAAGAATATTCTAGAAAGGCATTTCATGTATAACGTAGCGGTATTCGAATTTAAAAATTCCAACAATGGTGCACATTGTGCATCGTTGTCCTTCTGTGGTCGTGACACTAATTCGTCATTTAACAATCAGCCGCGGTGTGCACTGCACTAGCTGTATGTGTAATGTACGAATAACTATTTTCTCCATGAAATGAAATGAAATGAAATGAAATGAAATGAAATGAAATGAAATGAAATGAAATAATATGAAATGAAATGAAATGAAATGAAATGAAATGAAATGGAATGAAATGAAATTTATTTATTTCTCATGTCACCCAAGGATGGGTATTGGAGAAAAGGGAAACAGTAAATTTCAAAATATCGATAAATATATACAATATTTACACAGTATGTACAAGTTAGAAACCAATTAAATTGGTAATAGTAAACAAACAAAATAGAGAACAATAATGATAGTAAAATTAGTACTATAACAATATATATATGGTAATAATAATTATATTACAACAATTATATCCATACAATTACACGTGTGTATGTAAAGCGGGTTAATTATTCACTTTGATGCTCGCGTTTTGCATTTGGGTGCGCATTAGTTGTTAATGCGCGTTACCATGAATGGAAAGATAGCGCAATACGCGCTCTGCGCTAGGACTATTGCGCAAAGGGGGTCAGTGTCACAAACAGAACATAGTCAGTGCAGTGACGGTTCCATGATCAATGTTTTGTTTTTCTTTATAATATTTTTCTTTATAATATTTTTCTTTAATTTAATTGAAATCATTTATTTTTGCGATGATTATGATTATGCGAAGGATATAAAACAAATATATCATGCACTATTTCGAGCCACTAGTGAAATTATGGATTCCTCGGTGACAGAAAAGGCACTGATTTTCTTCGGGGCTTGCGCCCCTCAGAAAATGGTACTTTTCCTGTCACCGCAGAATCCATAATTTCAACTAGGGGCTCTCGGTGCATGGTATATTTGTTTACTAGAATGCAGACAAATACAATATTACATCTTAAAGTTTCGTTTACATAATTATTGTTCCTACTTTCCGCAGCGAGTAGGTAAAGGGGAGGCAATCGTAATACCGAGTTTCGCGCCATTCTGTTCACCTACTCATGAATGTCGACCACCACACCGGCTCACCAAATCCTTCTCTTCCACATCAGTTCGATCACCCGACGGCCATTGACGATGTCGGCTATTTCATATTTCGGTCATATAACTTTTAAATTAACCATGATACCGGAGACGGAGATGTATGGCATCGTTTAATTTGCTTGTGCGAGACAAATTATCGTTACATTCCAATCAATTAAATTCGAAGTTTCAAGTTTTGTTTCTCCATTAGTCGGAGAGGTTGCATCATTTACTTTGCTTCTTTTCAAAAATTATTATTACTTTTGACATTTAAAACAATTCAAGTCGAAGTTTCAAGTATGTTTCTCAGTTGTTTATTTTCCTCTTAAAACTGTGCTTTTTTATTTCTTTAATTTAATTTGCTTATTTTAATGGGACATTTTTCCCATTTGTTTTTCGTTTTACTTTTTCTTTTAAAATACAACATACAATATGGGTTTCAAATCATCATTATTATCAAGGAGATAATTTTTGCTTTGTAAATTTTTGCTTTGTAATATCTGTGTCATTCATGGTTACAAATGGCTTATCAAGGTTATCGATTAAACCGACCAAAAACGACGTATTTTTTTACTTTATCCATTAAACATGTTAACAAACCAGACGCGGATGTATAGCATCATTTAATTTACATTTGCGATAAATAGTTTCGTTACTTTTCACATTCCAATCAATTAAATTCGAAATTTCAAGTTTTGTTTCTCCATTAGTCGGAGAGGTTGCATCATTTAGGCCTACTCTGCTTCTGTGAACAAATTATTATTACTTTTGACGTTCAAAGCAATTCAAGTCGAAGTTTCAAGTTTGTTTCTCAGTTGTTTATTTACCTCTTACAATTTTTGCTTATCTATTTCTTTAATTTAATTTGCTTTTTTTAATGGGACACTTGCCCATTTTTGTTTTTTTTGTTTGGTTCTAAGATAAACAAAAAATGTATGACTATAGTATAGGTAGGATTTGAATTGAACCGTATATTTCATGTAATGAATCATTTGGTTACGGTTGGTTTTGGTTATTTGCTAAAATCAAAGTTGGAACATTATTCTTTTAGAAAAAACATAAATTATGGGTTCCAAATCATCATTATTATCAAGGAGATTTGATATTCTTAATGTAAAATTTATCAAAAGTTTCAGAAATTAGAATTTTTGCTCTGTAATATCTGTGTCATTCCATGGTTATAGATGGCTTATCAACGTTATCAGGTTATCAAGATTTAACCAACCCAAAACGACGTATTTTTATGACTTTTTCCAAATATTACATGATTTTGCCCAAATATAATTTGATCTTGCCCGACACTGATATGCTCCTCCCCAAATATGAGATGAGTTTGCCCGAATACGATATAATTATGCCCGAATTTAACATGGTTTTGCCCGAATGTTTGGTGCTTTTTGTCCACATATGGCAGTTTTCAAACTCTATGGGGCTGCAGTCTTGCCCCCTGCCTCCAACGCCTATGATAGCAATGATGTATTAAAAGCACCATCGCAGCATGATCCTCATATCATATGAATAACGCTATACAGGGTGGCCCCAAAAAATCGGATATGGTGTTTGTTTTAATGAAAAACGATACCAAGAACAGTTATTTTGGTTGTGTGGTTTTTGTTTTAGGGCGCTGTGAGTGACACCATGTCCCATTTTTGTATTTTTTTTACCAAGTGAGTGCCTGATAAATCGCACTTACTGCCCGCAATACCATCGAACAATGAGCAATGCGCGCGCCATTGTTAGTGTGCATTCATCTGTGTGCCGAGAGAATGGGCATAGCTGTTCGACCCTATGACGGGCAGGAAGTGCGATATATCAGGCACTGACTTGGTAAAAATTGACAAAATGGGAACCTGACATGGTGCAACAAACAGCGCCCTAAAACAAAAACTACTCGACCAAAATGACTGGTATCGTTTTTCATTTGAGAAGACACCCTATCCGAAGAACATAATTATTTTATTACTATATTTTGGGAAGTGCCCCGTTCCGTTTTTTTGGGCCACCATGTATATCAAATAACCATTATTGATCATTATTATCATTATTATCATATTTGCTCGTACGCTCTGTTGAAATGTATTATTTGAACGAATACATGACAGGATATATATACCAATATTGAATAGTCAATTAAATTTCTTTGTCAACTTCTTCAGATGACCGTTTGTCATGGGTTGTTTTTATAATGCCACCATTGTGTCTTTTCGTTCACGTTGACAGTGAACAGTGTTTGTTTGTTTGTGTGTGTGTGTGTGTGTGTGTGTGTGTTTGTGTGTGTGTGTGTGTGTTTGTTTGTGTGTGTGTGTGTGTGTGTGCGTGCGCGTGTATATTATGCATATGTGTGCTGCGTTCGTTCTTTCGAGTGTGTGTGAGTGTATGTGGTGTGTGTGAGTGTGTACATGATTGAGACACATATTACACGACAAGAAAAAGATATATTGCATTCTAGTCATTTACCTTTTGACCCAACACCATTTTATATACGTGTACTTATTTTTTCTTCATCAAATAACTATAATAAGTATACTCGCACAAGTTGATCTAAAGGCAATAATAAAACTCAGTTTGCGTTACAAAAAATGGTATTTAGCGAAATGTTAATTTCCAAATAGGAAAGGAGAACAATCAATTGGAAGAGTCTCCGCATGTGTACAGGGATGATCAACTTAAGCCATTTTTGACAAACAATAATATAATAGCAATAACAAGGGTTATTTATATAGCGCTATTCCCGTGGGGATCATAGCGCTTTAAAGGGATCTAGTAACTTTGTTGACAAACTTGCAAAAAGCTACGCGTGGATAATAGAATGCGTACTGGTGTAATCTGATATGTCCAGAAAGTAATGTTTGACAATTTCAAGTTAACTGGGAGTTATTTGGCCGAGGAAGGAGCGAAAATTCAAAGTGATATTCACCTACTTATTTCACTTACCGTCTTTTTAGACGGCTGAAAAGGACCCGTAGATAGTTTCATATCCCAATACTTCAAACGTAAATATTGTTTTAACGAATGGAAATTTGAAAGAAAAAAAAACCTATCCCACGCTTGTATTAATACAAATAGATCAAGCAGTTTGATGATTTGGACAATTTTACTAAGTCCGTATTGCCCCGGTCGACGGATACTCAACACTAAAATATCAGTTAAGCCGGTGAGTTGTAGGTGGTTGCCAACTATATGTTTGTTTTTTAATTTAACTCTATAGAGCTCGAGAAAAATGTTTGTTATCATTTGTGTTACCACGTGTAAAATAACTATTAGAATCTTTTGGCAAATTCACGTATTAAAACAGATAACAGATGGGCATAGCAATGGGAGCGATACCCCGTATGTACAAACTAAACAACAACACTTATCATGCTCAGTGGAAACATTGATTCGACAAAACTCATATCATTTAAATTCCAATTCATTTTACTTCGCACTTCTTGAACATAATTTCTTACAAGCATAACATCGTACAGTTATGAAAAATCAATAATATGTACATTTTGCATTTCATAATAAAATATATACAATAGATATAGGAGATTCTATTGAGTTGTACATCCCTTGAAACACCATTTATATCACAATAACATTGACAATTATTTAAAGATTGTATCTGAAACTTGTGTCATAATAACAAAATATTAAGAAATTGAAAAGTTATGTGTATTAAAGGGATAGTTGAGTTTTAGTAAAGAGAGTATATTTTTGGTCAAACTTAATTCTAATATCCAAACATGCACCATTACATTACAAACTAATATTTCTAACTCCACAGATGCTCGAAGCGAATTAAGCATTACAATCAATTGAGCAATTACAGTCAATAGGGCGCTCTCTGAAAACTAATTGGTTTCACAAACTATGTTCTATAAGACATTGTGCGTGAGATGTTTTGTTGAAATAGTGATAAGATAAAGAGATAGTCGACTATTTTAAACCCTATTTTGACAATTTTTGAAAAGTGGAAGCATTTTGACAATTATTGTATGGCTGGTTCAAAATTATCGAATAGATGTGGGGTCCCATAATTATTTCATGGATATCTTAGCTGTTCATTAACAGATTTTGATCAAATAAAGTTTATTCTGTAGATTGTACCAAAACTCAACTATCCATTTGAATTAATACATTAACGCAAATCTGTTGGTAGTACTCACTGGCGTAAATCTGTTCGGAAAACACAATGCATTGGAGGGGCGAGCATTGTTTGTGAACAATTGCTCGCCCCCCCCCCCCCCCCCCCAATGCATTGTGCTTTCCGAACAAATTTACGCCCATGGTAGTACTAGTACAAATACAAGAACAGAGATACGTGTTTTTTTATATTTAAGAAACAGGTGAACAAAGAAGGAAAAATGGAATATGCGAAAGTGATATTTATTTGTCCCATGCGAACAACATAGGTTTAGGTTTTTAGGCCGAATTTTCACCTGACAAGTAAAACAAACAAACAAACAAGAACAAACTAAAACGATCCTCGGCTCTTTGATGTCCCAAATAACACGATTTGGCCAGAAATATGAGACGATTTTGCCTGAAAATAATCTGACACTGCCCAAACGTAACATGGTTTCGCCCTAAAATGTCATGGATTTGCCCAAATATGACCAGATTTTGCTCAAATATGAAATGATTTACCCAAATTTCAGGTGCGTTTTCCCCGAGTATGGCCATTTCAAAACTCCACGGGGCTGCAGCCCGCACCCCAGCATCCCGTCTCGTACGTCTATGATAAACGGCTTAAGAGTTAAGATACATAGTATACAACATCAATCATATCCATTTCATACGCGACATTGATATTGGTGTATATAACTCTTCATTCAATCTTTATAAAATTACAATAACAATTACAATATGTTAGGTCCAAAGATATAAACGAGTTACGTCTGTCCATATCGATATAACGGGCTGCATTCATACAACTTATTTAATGTAAACAAACAAAATAATAATTTGAAATATCCCACTACATAAATAATGCATGCCTATAAGTACACCTGTTAAGTGTCTAACTCACACAAATTAATATGAGCTTCGACATTTCTCTTCTACTGTGTTCTTTGGCTTATGGTAAGAGAATAATGAAATAGGGTTAGATTTGTGTAAATGCCTCTTTAGTATGACGATATCTATCATTAATAATCATTCAGCTTAAGAGCGTTAATGAACGGTCATAAACCTCATACACGTTATGCAGTAATTTGTTGTAAAATCGACGCAATTTTCCCCTTTTTAACAGGAATTAAGCTTTTTTTAAAATTAAACTTTCACATATCATTTGGGCATATCTTACAATAATGTTGGTATAGTATTGAAATCTTAGATCTATGTCATTTTGGGCAATATCTGACACTTCACAGATGCACCTGTAGGTTAATCAAGACGTATCGCCATCATTGCCATTGCGAGACCCTAACGTGTTTTGTGTCCAGATCAGATACCTGCAGATAATGAAGAAAATAAAGAAAACAAAATTACAAATTTACTTTAATTATGTATCCTGAACTTTTGTTCACGGATGGATGCAATTAGCTTGATAGAGATATCACGTTTGTATGCCCGTAGCCAAGGGGTACGCTGGGTGCGTACGCACCCTCCCAAAACAAATTCAGGAAGGTCCACTTTTTGTCGGTCTCGGTCCACTTTTTACCCGTCTCGAACCCACTTTTTATTGGTCTCGACTATCTGAACCGGCTTACACGAATATCAGCCTGTGGTTTTGGTCTCAAACATTTTTGACAATTGGTCTCGATCCCGTTATTGTAAATTACGCACCTCCCCATGAAAAAACCTGGCTCTCGGCCTGCGATTGCTGGGAAAGGCAAACAATTTTAAACTTTATTGTAATCATTAATAGTTCTTGTTATTGCTGTTGATGTTATTATAGTAAAATGCAATTCAGTTCGTACCAGTGCTAGATGGAGCACCATCTTGGCTCGTGGACTCAAGATGAAAAGTCGATGAAAAGAAAGAAACTTTAGTTTATACTCTTAACGAGGCCTTATAATTATAAATTAAATCAGAAATGTTGTTTTCATGCGATAGGGCCTGAATAGTACGCCCACTACCCGACTCACCACTGACCTATTCAAGGTGGCCTGATGAATAGACCCAAGGCATTGGCTTGTTGGGGACTTCGAATGTGCATATTCTCGGCCATCGCATGCAAATTCATTCATTATATAATTAATCATGAATAATACATGGAAGGAACTGAATCATCACTCACAGTATATAAATATATAATCGATAATCGCGCCTTTCCATTGTTTACTCAAAATAGCTATACGAAAACTTACAGTTGTAAGTGACATCAAGGTACTTGTATGTACCGCCGCAAGGATCGCCGAAAACTCCGTTGGTAGCGGGCACTGCGCAGGAGCTCCTGTCGTTGCATCGAGCCCTCATGGTAGTCAAGCTGTTGGAAGCATGACAGTGGAGGTCCCGGATGCTGGGATGCGGGCAGATCTCCGCGCCTGCAGTTCTCCCGTAGTTCGCCTCAAGGATGATGATGGACTTTCCGCTCAATCCACAGTTCAGCTGTACGTCACTGCCCTCGCACGACCTGGAGTGTCCATCAACACCTGGGATTGGTAGACGACGGACGGAACCAAAATATTACTCCAGATTGATGGTGATTGTATTGTATACGTTCCGCAAACCAACACCGTGTACAAAAGCATACAGTATAATATGCATCTAGTTTTTAGCTATAGGAGACTTTAGAAATAATGAATAATAATTACGGTACATGATCTATCATATACATAAAACATATTACTCAACATTAACTCAACACAGGGCGCACCTGTGAAGCAGATTTTAACCGAGCTTGCCTTCCCTGTATTTTTAAAGAAGGGTTGAATAAATAAATAAATAAATAGAATAGATTAAAACATTGTTCCGACCTAATCTTTGCTAAATAAAAAAAACAATACGAATACTTACAGTCGTAAGTGACATCAAGGTACTTGTATGTTCGGTGGCAGGGATCGCCGAAAACAGAATTGGTAGCAGCCACTGTACAGGAGCTTCTGCCATCGCATCGTGCCTTCATGGTCCCCAAGCTGGTTGAAGCATGACAGTGAAGGTCGTGGATGCTCGGGTGAGGACAAACGTCCGCACCTGCCGTTCTCCCGTAGTTCGCCCTAACGATGCTGACAACTTTCCCTCCTCTGCAGCTCAGGTGTAGGCTATTGCCCTCGCACACCAGCTGGGAGTGTACCGCGGGCCGGACACAGCCTTCGCATTGAAAGAAGGAGAGCAGTATATACATTTTTATAAAATATCAACTGATCTTGTTTTTAAATTGTTATCCGTTGTTCTCCACTTCGATGCTAGCCCACTTCGACTCCTTTCGAGTAAACTCGAGTGTAGCCCAGTATTATCCGAATATTGTACGAGATAATTCGAACATCGTGCGACTCATGCCGAGTTAATGACGAGTTTCCAAAGATTGTGGTACGAGTAGAAAGATTTTCTGGTGATTTATCAGGAGCCGTTGTATACTGAGGTAAAGAAGAGTTCAATACGAGTATGGCGAGTGACAGCGAATTGCTTTGATCATGTATTGTGAAAATGGCTGTTAAACTTGGTCGGTTGACAAAACTGCTTGATTTCTTGTGTTCCTTGAATCGAATAATAATTACGATTTCAAGATAAGCCCGAGCTGTAATTTATTATATCCAAGTGGCTTGCAACGAATAGTCACGTATCACGTATCACGTATCAAGTACACGTTTTGCGCTATTTCGTAAAACAGGTGTCTCTAATTTACGAAGTGTAGGGCCTACCATTCGTTGTTTTCCACTCCGGTAAAACACGAATAGTCACGTTCATCAAAACATGACATGAGTGTTTAATCAAGATGTTTAAAATTGCAAGTGATTGTTACCAAGACTAGACATACATGCACAAAGGGTTACAAATGTCGACGAAAATGCTTGGGTGACCAGTTTCACGAAAAGGCGCAAAACGTGAACGTGATACGTGAATATTTGTTGCACGCCAATTCAAGATGGCTTCTGATTTTCAAAACTGGCGGATTTACATGTAAGTCTTTTAAAGTTCTGACCTGTGTATTCACCAACGCAGAAGATTTAGGCATGTTGGGTGCCAACAAAAATTGTCTGTAACAAAATTAAAATCCAAGATGGCTACTGATTTTGATTTAAAGGGTTCTAGTAATTGTCCAAATAAAAACAAAACTTAGTTAAAACTTTAATGGTTCTCTCATATCATTTTGCATTCGTATTACTAACAGAAGCATGGAACCGGCTTCGGTTTTTCGAATTTCCCTTCGTTACCAAATTTATTTACGATTTACATTAAAGTGATCCGTGTAAAGTGTCAGATATTGCACAAACTGACATTTGAGACTTCAATCCTATATTAATATCATTGTAAAATAGAATTGAAAGATTTGTGAAAGTTTGAAAGAAAACGAACACTCTTTACCTAGTGAAAAGACGAATATTGAGTTCATATTTTATCACCGAATACTGATGGTCTGTTGTAGATTTGTTGCAGTAACAATCATCCGTTTGATCTTGACGATATCCGCACCCGTGTATACAGCTACAGCCGGTACGGAATTCATGGAATTTGCGCACGCTAGGCTCAAAGTTCAGTGGGTCGGGAAAATTTCTCACGCGCGCTGGCAGGACTTGTTCAGCGACGACAATTGTACTTTTTATCAAAACCGTTAGCGTTAGCGAATAATGATTTTCAATGATAATTATCTTCATACTAAAGGGACATTTGAAAAAACCGAACCCTATTTTATTCTTCTCTTACCATAAGCTAAACAACACGGCAGAAGAGAAACGAGGAAGCTCCAAGTATTTTTCGTGGAGTTAGACACTTTAACTGTGTCACTTTAAAGTGCAATTCGGATTTGTAGTTATCCATTGGAAAGCTATAACTGTGAACAAATTTAGTGCAATGAGTTAATTAATATACTTTGCATTTTCGCTCACTACACAGTCATATAAATCCATTCAACGTGAATTTTTCAAACTATACTACATGTGCTTTACAAAATACAAATTTTTAACCATTAATCACTGTTTTCACATGTCAACAAAGTTACTATTGATCCCTTTAAAGATACTTCATTAACTAAAAACTTAATCTGATTATATTTCGATCTACACATATCTTATTGTGGCGTGGCAAGATTGGTAGAGCGCGCGCTTTCCGATCATGGGATCCCGAGTTCGAACCCTGCCCACCGCGTTTGTCCTTCAGCAAGACAATTTATCCACAATTGTTGCTCTCTACCCAGGTGTATACATGGGGAAAGCCTTTATGTGAACTATCTTCTTGAGCCCACTGAGCGCTTGGATTGAATACTCCCCAGGGAGTGGAAATGGTGCACACAATGTGTGCTGGTTTGCATTGTATCATATGACCGGGGTAATAATATCATTGTAAAGCGAGATGATTATCACTCGTGATAGGCGCTATATAAATTGTTTATAGCATTATTATGTCAAACATGCATTGTTCTCTCAGTTTCCTGAGGCGATCTCATTTCCATGTTTTATTATCATGGTGACTACACATATTTTAACTATCTACATGATCAATGTCGAAGTGGCATCGTATTATTGTTACAAAATAGATGATAAAACACACATATGGGATTTCATAGATATAATCTTTACAGGATGCATCCGTGTAATTTGAACTCAACCGGATCTTTCCAGGAACCTGACCACCTTCCTGTTATTTGTAATACATGTTATCTCGGATGTTCCTGGTAGTGCTCGAAAAACAACCTAACGTAGTCAACATGGTATCAGATTATACCATAAGATATGGATATAATAAAAAGTAATAATATACCGATATAGCGCTCTAATAAGATTGATAATCATCTCTAAGCGCTTTACAATAATATTGTTATTATTATAACCCTGGTCATCGGATGCATACTGCAATCAATCCAGCACACAAAGTGCACGTTTTCCATATAAGGCACTTCAATGCGGGAGATTCTGATCGGCTGATCTACGCAAACTTATTTTTTATTCCTGGGAACTTAGAGCGATAATGTAAACTCTTCGACATGCAATCGATTACTTACTATAACTGAACATTAATACAATATAATGACGACGATGAAGAGACCATTTCTCAGATATATATCGTCTTCATGTTTTTGTTTCATAATCATCAATAAAATTAACTAATGATATGGAACAAATAACAAAAACAAGTTTGTGATTATGACTCGCGGGGTAGAGAGACGGGGTAGATGCAATGACTGGGCAAATTTATGGCGAAGTGGGGGCCACTCTTTGTCTCCTTGTTTTTCTAAAAGAGTTCTAACTCTGTCCAAACCCACGAAATCTACTTAAAACTATAGTGGTTATCTCATACATGTTGTATTAATGTTACCAATAGAAGCATGGAACAGGGGTTTTCGACTTCAGACTTGATTTTAGCTTATCTATGCATGGGCTGTTCTATTTTGATTATATACCCAGCTGGAAATGGATTATTAGGTTATACGTATATCATACGTATAACCTATTGATTTCGTTCGAATTTTTATTTATTTATTATTCTTCCGATTTTGTTCGTCGGATATCTCAAGATCAGATGAATCAATCGTCATGAAACCTCACATCATGATAGATCATCATCTAACTTAGTGCAAGCAACTCATTTCAATGTCGTCAGATCACTGTGACGTCATCAGGACGCCATTTTGTAAAATTGTAATAATCATCATATCTCAGTCATGCATCATCAATTTCACTTCAAATTTCGCATCAATATTAATCAGGTCAATCGTCATCTTTTAAGCTCATGCGCGTGCACTTACACTCGGAGACGCGCGCGTACGCGTCTGTCAAATGAAAATAAATGTTTAAAAATGCTCAAAACCCCAACCCGAGTAATTTACTATAATATGTTTCAGACAATTTTAAGCATTTCAAAAATTTCCGCGCGTGCGCGTCTGCGCGCGCGTTTTTGCGCGGGTAACACAAATGAACAAAAAAAATGTTGTTTTTTCACATGTTTTGCAATCCTTATACATCCATAAACGCACCGTATCAATTTGAGTCATTGTTGACTCATAATGACGGAGTACGCGCGCGTCAAAGTCAAAATTACGCGCGCACGCAAATTGGCAAAATATGGTAAAAACATACCTTTTAATTCGGCCACAACTTTTTTTGAAGTCCATAAACCCCAATTTTGTTTCAATATTCGGAACGATTATAAGTTGTAGATTCGAATTCATACCTAATTTATGCCAAGTTATGACGTCTTCATATTGAGGGTTGAACCTGAAAATGCGAATTTTAACCGATTTTAATTGATTTTGAAATCGATTACTGCGGACTTCCGACCATATCTTGCTTATAATCCATTAATTTTCTCCCAAATTTCGATATGTTGTAGTTGGGGTTATGCTCTAAAGGAAGTGTGGTCATTACTATCCAACAATAGGAATTTCGGCACTAGAGTGTGTCTTTTTACAATTGTGATTAGTCTGCCTCGCGTATAAATTTGCGCGCGTAACGCAAATAAATAGGAAACATATCGTTTTTACACAGGTTTTCCATTCCTGGGCCCGTATTCAATTCCGTACTTAAGTACAACATTTAAGCAATTTACTTAGTATTTGGCTTAAGTAAATTACTTAGCAAAAATTGAGATTCAATTCATCGGCTAGGTATTTTACTAAGTAAAGTATGATTTTGTCTTAGTAAATTACCTAAGTACTTTACTTAAGCAAGGTTGCTATTCAAATCCCTCATTGTGACTAAGTAATTTGCTTAAACTTAGGAAAATCATTACGACACTTAAGCATAGCTTAACGCTGAAATTAGTGGGAAACGGGTATTTAATATGGTGGTGAAACGACATTAAATGCTCCGAAATAGAAATGCAACCCCCTTCGCCTGAAAGTTATAATTTAAGATGATAAAAATAAGCGCATTATCAAAGCGAACTGTGCGCAGTGCGCTTCAATTCAGGCGCATTAAGAGTCGTTGCGCACATGAAATCACAGATCTACGCGCCAAAAGGCTGTGTACAGTGCACAAAAATAGTGAATGGCAATCATACAGGGAAAAGAAAAAAATCAAGCTGTTACCGAATATTATCTGCTTGATTTGTTCATCTTTTGTTTACTTGTATGGATGTTGTGGATATAATGTGATCTACTATTGTAGTAGTCCATGCCATTTTGGTGGACATATTCTTCAAACATTGCAACTGCAAGTGATATATTTATGGGACATGAAATACGGTAATGGTCACAGCCGGCGGGTAAGTTTTTTTTAATACTTCTTTATCATACAAGTATATTCCATGTTTGAAAATAGTTTGCTGGTTCGTTATTGGACTGGAGGCATCATATGGATCATATTATGTAAAAAATCAATAACTGTCTGCACTTTCGGAGCTTCAAACGATCAAACTTTGACAAGAGCATAGCCTAGATCAATAGGCCTGCATATTATGGATCCGACAATCGACATGGCATACCTCATATAAACTCAAGAAAACCATAAGCAAGCAGTGATTGTATTCCTCGACTTTGATGTTTTCTGCTCATTTTGAAGCTTTGACTGCTCCCTATAATACCGTATAACGTTTCAATCAAGATTGCTGTTATGATCATGCAATTATGTTTTAACACATGAATTCCCATTGACAAGCGTCGCACAAAATTGGTTTGCGATTTTGTTTTAACACATGAATTCCCATAGACAAGCGTCGCACAAAATGGTTCGCGGATACCATCAGTACTAATTTACAATCCATTGTGACGTCACAAGTAGTTTACTTAGATTTTGTCTTATGTAAGTAAAAGTCTAAAATGCGATTTGAATACGTGAAAAGTAAAGTTCTTAGCTTAGCAATTTACTTAGTAAATTTCTTACTTATTCTAAGTACGGAATTGAATACCGGCCCTGGTACCTATACATTCTTTAACACACTCCATCAATTTGCGTCATTGTTAACTCATAATAACAAGGAACGCGCTCGTCCCGAGTCAGAATTACGCGCGCACGCATATTGGCAACATATGGTAAAAACATACCTTTTTTTTATTTGGCCATAACTTTTTGTAAAGTCCATAAACCCCCAAATTTTATTCAATATTCAGTAAGATTATGAGTTGTAGATATGAATTCATACCTCATTTAGGCCAAGTAAATGTTGTGACGTCATGATATTGAGTGTTAAAGTTGAAAATGCGAATTTTAATCGATTTTAAAATCAACTACAGCGGACTTTCGACCATTTCGATATGTTGTTGCTACGGTTATGCTCTAAAAGTAATTAGGTCTCAACTACCCAACAATAGGAATGTAAGAACTATATATAGCGTGTCTATAACTCTCTATACATTATGATTGTTATGATTAGTCTGCCGCACATCAACATTATATACTGTATTGGCAAATGCAGAGTGCAATCTTTTACTTGAATCATATACCATTATTTTTTCCAATCTGTTATTTTTTAAATCATCCTTTTAGTTTTATCATTAAAAAAACGATACGTATAACCTCAATTCGTCTAAGTGACGAGTTCAACATCTAGTTATATCTTTTTTTTGTTATATTATACATTTCATCATTACTATGGTTACTTTGTGGAATGAAAGAAACAAAATGTCGCTTAATTCTTTTGTCAGTGTATAATCAAAATGGAAAATAGTCTTTGTAAGCTTACTAATGTCTTGCACGGAGGCCATAACCAAGAGAACGCTCGTGAGTAGTCGAAGGTCGAACATGATGTTCTTTTTCGTCTCGTTTAAGCTGCTTTGCCTTGATGGTTTCCCTTCAAATCATCTATCTCCAAATCGATGATCGTGTCTCGACCCGCAGATATAACGTTGGTGTGACGAGAAGAATGGGCGCAGTAATTTTGTGATTCGAAGCTAGTGGAAGAGATAGTTTTATAAGGTAAAGGACAAAGTATTGGCGACGAACATCTGTACAGTACTCGATTAGGGCCTACCATCAACGTCAGTATTATTAAGAATTATGAGTGTTCTTTCTAATGCCACTTCAAAGTACCACCCCCTTCATACGCATGCGCACTGGATTACTACTATGACAGATTGACAGCTAAATCTGAATAGCTAATAATGGGTTCAGAACTTCAGACTCCTGAGGGCCCCTACTCCTCACAACCTAACGGTTTCTTCTCACCAAGTGTGGTACAATACGTGCAAATAATGCCCGTTGACTTTCGGTATCATTCGGTTACAACATATTTTGTGTCCGCTACCCACCCCCCCCCCCCCCCCCCCCCCGTCATCATCATAAAACCTTGGGCACGCTGCTGGGATGATCGCTTCGCTCCCTCGACGAAGATGGTTTAAATTATGTATCATTCCCTCCTAATGAATAATGATTTTAATTATAACATTTATATCTATTTCTCCTAATATAATTTTGTCTTATATACTCCGCACAAAAAGAAACAGGACACTTGTTTAAGTTGAAATATATAATATTTATGTACGACAGAGTATACATTATCATATATCAAATTAAAGGAAATTTAGTCCTCTACAGGCAGAATATAAATTAAAGGTGTAATCGTTCATGCATGAACTGCCATGATTAGTTAAAAATAGCAAGGTCTGTTTTCAAAAATAGCAAAAACAATGGATGGCCGCACCATTCGACTGCAATGAGTGAGCGTCTTGCTTGAAACAAGATATTTGTGGGGCAAGTCTTTTATGACACCATTCAACCTTCATAAACGAACTAAACAAATACACATTTTCCAATAAAACAGGGCCAAGTTATGAGAACATCAACATATTGCTCTGTTTTTGAGGCATAAAGCTTGTCTGTTTTATGTGTCCCTTGCAATTTCAACCATAGTTACCTAGAGAAGTGACATGTTAGAGACTGTGCAAATGGTTGACCATGGGTGACATCAGATTTTGAAGATCTTTGGACTACAGTAGAATTCTTGAGAATAATTTATACCAAGTTTCATGCTGAAATAAGGGCACAAACTGTAGTTTCGACGAATAAACCTTAGGCATGGAATTCCCCATTTTGTTACATTTGGATGAAAATAAAAACCTTTAACGTTCACAATTTGTCTTCATTTACACTTTTTCTAGAGGAAACTAAAAAAGATCACATTTGTAATGAAATAATTATGCCATGTCATGAATTTAGCGTTTATATCATGCTTGTCAACATTTAAATGGTTGAATGGATGTTCCATTTTTGCTATTTTTGAAAACAGATATTGCGGTGGTTAATTGACCGTGACAAGTCATGCATGAATGATTTCTCCTGGATTCTATGCTAATTGAATAGGGTAATTTTATCTTTAATTTGATATGCAATAACATACATTTTATCGTTACAAAATATGACATATGTTGTCTTAAATAAGTGTCCTGTTTCATTTTGTGCGGAGTATACATACTTTAATTGCTTCTTATTCATTTTTAGTTTGATAGAGAAAGTTATTTTGTTAGTATTGTGCATGCCATCTCCCTTATGGAAACCAGTGTTTTATATACTGCAATAAATAGATCAATTTGTAACTAACTAACTAACCAACCAACCAACAAACCATCCAACCAACCAACCAACCAACCAACCAACTAACCAACCCACCAACCAACCAACCCACCAACCAACCAACCCACCAACCAACCAACCCACCAACCAACCATCCAACCAACCCACCAACCATCTATCCATCCAACCAACCAACCAACCAACCAACCATCCAACCATCCACCCAACCAACCAACCAACCATCCTACCTAACAACCAACCAACCAACTAAATATATATATATATATATATATATATAGTTGCAAAGAATAATCATAAATGATTGAGAAGGAAGAATAATAGGCATAGCTTAATAAGCATTGTTCCTCCCTTTAATCCTCCAAATGAAAAAAGGCACTGGTCGAAAAATTGGTCTCCGCCAGGACTCGAACCCAGGTCTCCAGCTTGGAACGCTGACGCCTTAACCACTAGGCCACGGGGACCGTGTGATTGAAGACAGATCCAAATTCAGGTCATTGACAAGCCAATCTCTCGGCCCTTTGTACTCAATTAATTCATGGGGAAGGAGTTACGAACAATGCAAGCCGCCTGTACTTCAGCTGGATCACAAAGGAGTGATTCAAGTATTAGTTAGAACATATATATTTACGAAAGGTGAACTAATACATACAGCTTTGGTTTCTTCCAATATTTAAATAGTTGCAAAGAATAATCATAAATGATTGAGAAGGAAGAATAATAGGCGTAGCTTAATAAGCATTGTTCCTCCCTTTAATCCTCCAAATGAAAAAAGGCACTGGTCGAAAAATTGGTCTCCGCCAGGACTCGAACCCAGGTCTCCAGCTTGGAACGCTGACGCCTTAACCACTAGGCCACGGGGACCGTGTGATTGAAGACAGATCCAAATTCAGGTCATTGACAAGCCAATCTCTCGGCCCTTTGTACTCAATTAATTCATGGGGAAGGAGTTTCGAACAATGCAAGCCGCCTGTACTTCAGCTGGATCACAAAGGAGTGATTCAAGTATTAGTTAGAACATATATATTTACGAAAGGTGAACTAATACATACAGCTTTGGTTTCTTCCAATATTTAAATAGTTGCAAAGAATAATCATAAATGATTGAGAAGGAAGAATAATAGGCGTAGCTTAATAAGCATTGTTCCTCCCTTTAATCCTCCAAATGAAAAAAGGCACTGGTCGAAAAATTGGTCTCCGCCAGGACTCGAACCCCATGAATTAATTGAGTATTAATTGAGGGCCGAGAGATTGGCTTGTCAATGACCTGAATTTGGATCTGTCTTCAATCACACGGTCCCCGTGGCCTAGTGGTTAAGGCGTCAGCGTTCCAAGCTGGAGACCTGGGTTCGAGTCCTGGCGGAGACCAATTTTTCGACCAGTGCCTTTTTTTCATTTGGAGGATTAAAGGGAGGAACAATGCTTATTAAGCTACGCCTATTATTCTTCCTTCTCAATCATTTATGATTATTCTTTGCAACTATTTAAATATTGGAAGAAACCAAAGCTGTATGTATTAGTTCACCTTTCGTAAATATATATGTTCTAACTAATACTTGAATCACTCCTTTGTGATCCAGCTGAAGTACAGGCGGCTTGCATTGTTCGTAACTCCTTCCCCATGAATTAATTGAGTACAAAGGGCCGAGAGATTGGCTTGTCAATGACCTGAATTTGGATCTGTCTTCAATCACACGGTCCCCGTGGCCTAGTGGTTAAGGCGTCAGCGTTCCAAGCTGGAGACCTGGGTTCGAGTCCTGGCGGAGACCAATTTTTCGACCAGTGCCTTTTTTCATTTGGAGGATTAAAGGGAGGAACAATGCTTATTAAGCTACGCCTATTATTCTTCCTTCTCAATCATTTATGATTATTCTTTGCAACTATTTAAATATTGGAAGAAACCAAAGCTGTATGTATTAGTTCACCTTTCGTATATATATATATATATATATATAGTTTAATATAAATTATATATATAAATGAATGAAAAGATAAATAATTATTGTACTAGTACGCAACTCGTATACAATTATTATGGAGGTCGCTTATATTGAAATTTCGGTTTTAACGAGCCTTTTTCCGCTGCTGCATATTCGAAGAAACATAAGAATATTATCTTACATGTATTTGGTATCATGTTTATTCGTTTTTACAAGCGGATTCTCATAATGCATTTTAAATTTACATTCTCTTATTTTGAGGAAATATAACAAAGATGTTCCCGATGAGATTTTGGCGTATTTTCATAATCATTTTGAAAATGATTTATCTAACATTGAGAGAATAATAAAGATGTTCCTGATGATTTTGGCAGAATTTTATTGTAACGCATTTTTAAAATGTGTTCTCTTATTTTGAGAAGATAATTACGATGTTTCCGATGAATTTTTCATAATTTTCTCGCAACGCGTTCTTGTTATATCGGGGTTCCCCTGCATTGGACTTCAGGGTGTGATTAATGAGGAACTTGCACATAATTACTGTAGAAAAAAAAACCCTAGAATATCCTATACTACTTATTTTGTTATCGACATTTCCACTTTTCTGTGATACAAACTGACATTATGAAATACTTTTTAAGGTGTGAAATTACTCATTATCTTGAAAATAACACACAAATTATTTATTTGATAAAAAAAAAAATTAAGAACATGATACGTACAATAAAAAAACAGAGATTCATGAACCGTCCAGGGCCCCGTTGCAGAAAGAGATACAATCGATTGTAAGTTGCAATTAATTGTAAGTCAGATCACGTGTTGAAGATGCGCAAATCTGATTAGTTGAAACGCGTAAATTGTCTGACTTACAATCAGTTGTAACTTACAATCGATTGTATCTCTTTCTGCAACGGGGCCCAGGTCTAATAAACATACGACAGCATGTACACTTACACACACACACCCACAATCTCACACACCCTCATGTACACAAACGCTTGTAGGAGCAAACACACACACACACATACACACCAACAAACATGCGATAAATACACATTGCCATGTTCAAGTAATGCCCTCTCGAACGTAAACTATGTCCTTTGATTATTTATGGTTTACTTTTTGTATTTACATGCAGTTCGTGTTAACTGTATTTTGGTACAAAATGTGTCAGTCATATCATTTTAAACAGTTATACATTTGCCCAAAACAAATATGCATTATGCTCTTGTGAATAACTGAACTGAACATTCTATCCCACATATTCTACCACGTGTTTATACAGTGTTCATCATACTACATCATACAGGGGCGGATCTAGCTTTTTGCTAAGGGGGGCGGGTTTGACCCAATGACGATGCAGAGCATCATCCATGAGCCGCGAAGCGGCGATTTTTTTTTGCTATTTTGAACCCCCGTAAGTTATTTTTTTTCCACTTTTTTTCTCACTTTTTTCACTGATACATTTTCACTTGGCAGCCCAGGGGGGGGGGGGGGGGGGTTAAACCCCCTAAACCCCACTAGATCCGCCACTGTCATACTAACACTAAAAAGCATGGGCTAGTATCAGGAGGAGCAAACTGCATGATCATTTACAGATGCAAAATTCTTCATTTCCTGTTAATACCTCAAGTAGAATCTAAAATATATTTAAAAAGCATTTATAACTAACAGTAAATATAGAGCCTAAATTGTTTATGTTACAGCGGGATCTTCTTCAGAGGCTTAATGACCAAACTAAAATGACATTTAGCCTCGGAAGTAGATCCTGCTAGGATCGGAAATTAGGCCATAAATTTACCCTTAAATTGCATTGTCACACAGGCATTATTTACCCTTTGCATTGTCACACAGGCATTATTTTAGTAGATAAGCAGTTTTCAGCTGGTGCCTATTTTGCATCAAGCATAAGAAGGTACAATATAAAATACAACCCCCAAAAATGCAAAATGAAAGAAAAGAATTAGAAAATTGAATTTTTTGAAAGTATTTTTGTATTTTCGATACATTTGTTTTCTCATCAATTGTAAAAAAAAAATTGAGCCTCAAAATCAACTTATGAAATCATTGTCGGTCCATACAATGCTAAAAAAATAATAAAATCAAATATAAGGAACATAGAAATTAACATATTTGCATAATCAATTAGGTCTTAAATTCATATTATTGCAACTAGAAAATATATGATATTTAATTCTTGTAGAAAAGCCTTGTTGGAAAGCCTGCGCCTGGTGGCAATCGGATGTATCGGGCTAAATTGCGGGCCCCTACTCCTTAACCGTCTGAGGGATTCTTGCCAAAATACTTGTCAAGTACAATGCCCGTTGACTTTCGGTGTCATTCGGTAAAAAAATATCGTATACCCCCTAACCCCCCGTCATAAAATCCTGGGCACGCTGCTGTGTTGGTCGCCAAGATGGTCAAAGTGACGTATCCATAGGGTGTATAATAACAGAGATCTTGGAGCCGCCCCAGGGGGTGTGTCACAAAGATTTTAAGTTCAACTTAACTCATAAGTTGGACTTAAAAATTATGGAAAGACATTAGTTTCTTTGAAAAAAGTTCTTTTCTTTAAAAGGGATAACATTTGGATACAAATTATTTAATACGATTATCAAGGAAATTACATATTCTTGATTTAAAAATATTTATGAAAAGTCTGAAATACTTGCATATTTGCTTTAAAAGCAAAATTTGAATATATTTCATTCCAAGGCTACACATGGCTTACCATAATTTCAAGTCAAACTTAAAATTTAAGTTCAATTGAAAGGGATCTAGTAACATTGTCCAAATCTTCAAAAAAAATCGGAATTCTAGCGGTTCCCTCATACTTTGTTGTATTCATATTAACAATAGAAGCATTTCGTTAAAAGGATATTTACGATTGAAGTGTTCAGAGGTTAAACCATCAACTGGATATCCACTTAGAATCTTTGTGAAACACCCCCCCCCCCCAAGTATTGAAGGTTTGAAATGGCACAGTGAAGGATCGAGGGATCTACGTACAGGGGCGGATCTAGCTTTTTGCTAAGGGGGGAGGGGAGTTTGACCCAATGACGATGCGGATACTGTGTGGGTCTGGACACATGATGGCGTTATTCTATGCACATCACATTTTCACTTGGCAGCCCAAGGGGGGGGGGGGGGGGTAAACCCCCTAACCCCCCCCCCCCCTGTAGATCCGCCACTGACGTAGTCAAATTTCAAAATCCTCAAAACTTGGAACTCTATTGGTTCTCAAATATCTATAAATCAAAGAAGCACTATGACCCAGGTCCATGAACAATATAACAAAAGCATTTGGCACACATATATACATGTACATATAAATACCCTCATAAAGCGTTCAGTTGATACCTATTTATGAAAGAGGTGCCTGCTTGATATTTACAAAATTAAATTAAGCTTCAGTAATTAGCATTTCAGCGCATTATAAATGCATTATTTATGTATTATGTACTAATATGCCCATTGCTGGGGGGTTGTCACTCCTAACATGACGTCCGCGTCCTAAAAGAGGCATCGAAATTTAGGGTATCATAATTTTCAGCTATATGGCAGCGTCATCGACGTTTTCCTATAATAAAGGGGGGGGGGGCGGTTAAAGCATTTTTTTCACATTCATAAATCGTCCCTTCAAAAGAAAACAAATTACATAATATGTACTTTTCAGGTGGACAGGATTTCAACATACCCGTGCATGCATGTATGGGAAACCCCACTCGCTATACTTCCGGTGGGAATCCCACATAAGTATGACTCCAACTGCCGTTGTAGAATCCCCATCACGTGACTGCACATTTGCTTACAGCTCCAAGTCCACAGCGCAGCGCTAATGTGCACTTTCCGTATTTCTTGATCATAAGGTTCATCATTTGAAGACCCTCTCTCAGCTCCGTTGCAACACAAAAATGGCTCTCCTATCGCGATTGACAATACTAGTGCTCGTACTTATTAGTGCATCTAGGTCATATGGCTCAATCTCTTCATCCCGTCCTTGTGTGATCGAAAACAGGATTGGCAAAGAGAAAGGTTTGCTTGCGTTTTCAACTTCCACAACATTAGGACCAGCAGCAGCAGAAGCTTCAGTGCAAGTGTCCTACGGGAATGTGACGGTATCCTCCACCGCTTGGGGTCCATGGCAGAACCTGAAACTGCCCGGGTCGCTCTCTCCACCCATTTCAAATGTAGTGTGCGGCTACACAGATACAAACCAAACACAGGTGATGTTTTGACTTATTTTGATTCAATACAAACTGAAATCATCCAACCATTATCCAACCCATTCACAAAGCTTGTTCAGAAGAACGTTTGTTTAACAAAAATGTCGGATTTGATAAATGTCTGTAATTAAATGACAAAGGAAGGTAACCTATCCAGGGTCAATGACAATTACAATAACAATAATTTGTATTTATCAAAAAACGGCCCCTCACGGGGGCATGGGAGAAATACAAACATACAAGTCAGTGTATATAAACATACAGTGTAAATATTAACAGAACTAAATATGTACATCAAATATAAACATGGTAAAACAGACAAAATCTTTGACAACAATATAATGAGTAAAACAACTTTGCACTAGGAAAACTTAGACATGATACTTCTACAAAACCTAGATCAATTCTTTAACTGCTTAACATTTCTAGTATTAAATAACAGGTACATCTTATAAACATTTGGCCTCTTAAAAAAATACTTTTAACTAATTGCTTCCGATCATCCTGAAATGCAGGGCACACTAAAACATAATGGAATTTATCCCCCTGATCCCGCAAGGAACACAACCTACAAAGCTGTAACTCTTGCTCAGGCAAGTAGCGGCCATTTGCTATTGGGAGTTTATGGTTTCCACACTGAAATCTAGACAAAGTTATCCTATCCTTAACATCCAATGATACTAAGTATTTTTCAAAACCAACCATAGTTTTAAAGATCCTATAATTTATACACACAAATATACACAAAAGGCGATTCCCATTAACCTCATCATTCCAATTCTGCTTATGCATATTGAAATACTGTAAAGTATTAGCTAAATTTATAGACGTGAATCGAGGGTAGAACAGACTAAGTATACTAAATTAACTGGTAAAATAAGTAGAGTTCAAACAGCAGCAAATCAATCGTAGGGAATCATCAAAGAACATGGGAGTAGACACGGGCGTAGACATGTCATTGATACCCATTCAACTGGGGGGGATGATCTATTTATTCATCCCCCCTGATGAATAGGTATTACGTAAGTCGCTACGCCCGTGGGAGTAGAACGAAGGGAGAACAGAATACACGATGTTGAACGAGAAGTAGTCTGGTAATGCACTGACTTTATTCATGTCAAACTGGCAAACAAGAAGACTCATAACAATAGATAATGATATGCAAATGAACCAAGGGAGAAACTATAACAACCAATTACAAATAGACCTAACTATAATGGAATAACCTTATTCTACAAATGAACCAATAAGGGATGGGATGAGGTGGCATGACATGAGCATGTGATGATGATGAGGTGAGATGATTAAACCCAATATAATAGGTATGTGGTATCCACGTGTAGAGAAAGACAGATAGAGAGAGAGAGAGTGGGAGAGAGAGAGACTAAAGAGCGAAGTGGTATGAATGCCAGATAGGAAACAATATAATATATATATTGGACAGTGGACATGAATGAGATGACTGTAATAACTGAATAAAATGAAAACAGATGTTGATAGCGTTGAAGATGGAATGGGGTGACGGTGACAAAAGGGGATGAGCATAATAGAATGACCTGAACTAATATCAAAATAACAACCCTATATCATCTAACCTCAAGCTCAAAGACAATGTAACTCAATTAATATTCAATGGAACATCAACAGTCCAAATATTTGACATTCCACACCTATCCAAAATATGTTTACGTTTTTAATCGCCTAGACTCATAACCACCAGTATCATACGACTTACGCAACAACTTACAAACAATGTAAGATAATTTTGACCTTTTCCCCTGAATAATTATATCCCAGTAACTACCATACGCGTCTCTACAGTACTTCTTAAATCAGACCTGCCAAGTTCTCCATAAACCATACAATTAACAGTCCCACAAGTAACTTTAAGCAAACTTTTAAGAAACGTTTTATGAAACATTTCAATACAATCAAGTTTCTGAAAACCCCGAACGTCGCAACCATATAATAAGATTGGCACTACAAGCTGATCAAATAACTCACATTGCATATCTAACGGCAAACATAATTTCCAAGCCTTACCAATCAAACAATATAGGCTCTCCTTTCTTGATTGACCTGTTTAGATATAGCTTTATTAAAAGACCCATTAAAATTAAAGGTTGTCCCAAGATAAACATAGTCAAAAACTACTTCAACTTCACTCTCACCAAACATAACCCAAGAAAATTTGCGCACTTTTCCCCGATAAAAAAAAATCATAATTTTTGTCTTACTAACATTGACGGTCAATTTCCAAAATTCACAATACTGATGCACTGCTGATAAAGCAGCCTGCAACTCTACAATCGTATCATCAGCATAAAGTAAAGCATACAATCTTAACCCTAAAAAGGCCGGGCTATTTGAGGTCTTTCTACGGCCGGGGGGGGGGGGGGGGCATTATGGCCCCCCTTAAGATCTTGGCCGCGAAGCGGCCGATCGCCGTGAAAATTTGCACGCATGTTAAGTGAAGTGTATAAAATACAATGGTAATTTTAATTTTTTTCAACAATTCATTTATTTGCATATTTATGGTAATTTATGCAAATAAAGTCATAAAATTCATATTTTTACCCATAAATCATATATTCTTCATAATTAAACATTGGTTTTCAGTACATATGTTCTTTAGACCATTTGGAATAATAATACAACAATTTTTTTTGAAGAGCCAGTTTCTTCCTTATGTTTTCTATTGTTTTTTTTTCTTTCCTTTCTTATGTATTTCTTTTTTTGTTTACTTATGTATTTTATTGTTTTTGTGTTTATTTTATTTCTAACTATAATTCAACTATTTTGAACACCAAAACAAATAACTAAAATTTAAACAAGACCAAATAACCAATGATATATCTCTTTTTACGAAAACTGATATTTCCATATGTTTTGTACACAAATCACGAAATTGAGCGATTTTCGGGCTGACATGCATAGACAAAAGGTCACGTGACTTCGTAACGGTAGGTTCCGATTTTCAAAAAATTTGTATTTCAAAAGATGCGCAAGACCCAAAAGAAAAAGTCACCAAGCAGCGGGGCGTCATCTTTACGCGTTCTGGAGCAATAAAACAAATCAAGGAGGGGGGGGGGGGGGCATAATGGCCCCCGGCCTTATTAGGGTTAAAAAGACCTCTACATCATTAACACTGAGGTTTTCCCTAATCTTAGTAGAACACAATCATATTCAGACCCTTATAATGCCTATTTATCAAATATTCGAAGTCATTTAGATATACTGCGAACAAAAGAGGAGACAGGTTTCTCCTTGCCGAACACAGAAGCATGGCGCCTGACAGACTCATTCAAAATCCTTGAACCTCACTGGTAGGATGATAGAAAATCCCCCAAAATGAACAAATGATAATATATAGGGGGTTGTACTTACCTAATTCAAATTGTTGGACTTCTAGTTGATAGTTTTCTACCTCCAAAAGACATGATTCGAGTAATAAATACCAAAAGTTTGCAAAATAACCAGAATTAGACGGACTAGCCAAGAAAACGCTTGGAAGACACATGTTCCTACATTTCTGGACATTATCATTGAACATGTCATTCGTAACGCTATAGTGCAAAACCTTTGTATCCTAGGCTAATCCCCAGGTTCCTATCGTACGTATACTACAAACATAAAATGGGACACGACATATACACACAAGCAGGCATTGACATTATGTGCAGTTATCCAGTTTAGGAGAAATCAAATTAAATAAAACTTATTAATTACAATGCATGATCAATCAAGAATGATTTATATTTTCGTTTGAAAGAAGATAATGATTGACATTTTTTCAAATCAGATTGCAACGTGTTCCATACAAAAGGTCCTCTATATTTTAGTGTTGTTCTTGAAAATGTATAACGATAATTGGGCAAATAAAGACGATCAACATTTCTAGTGATATACCTATTTATATTGCTTTGAGGAATAAAAAAACTCATTAAAACTTTCTAGTCTAATATTTTTCATATACAAAAACATGAAAATTGCAACAAGATATAAATGTAAGTCATAAATATTTAAAACTTTCAATTGTCTAAACAAAACACTTGTATGGGCAAGATACTGTGATTACGTAATTATTCTTATAGCACGTTTTTGTAACAAAAATAATTTCTGCAATAAATAATTATTACAATTACCCCAAATGATATTAAAGTATGTTAAATATATCAATGAATTATACAAATTAGTAAGAACAGACAATGGTAAAATAAACTTAATTTGATTTATGACACCAATAACACAAGCTATCTTGCGTGATAACTCATTTTTATGCGCTTTCCAATTTAATTTACTATCATGCTAATTTTTACAATCATACAGACATTATGAATGATACTGTTGTGTAACACTGAACTGTAACTTAGGTACCACTACAAATTGGATGATTGAATAACACAGCATCTTTTTACATACAAATGTCCATCTTTTGTGTACCCCAAAATCATAGGCGCCAGAAGTGGGGGGGGGGGGGGGGGGGGGGGGGGGGGGGGGGGCAGGGGGTGGCCGCCCCCAATCCAAAAAGTGGGGGTTGGGCGCAAAACGCAATTTTGCCCCCCCAAAAAAGCCCCCCCCCCCTCCCCCAAAAAATTAAAAAAGAGTGGGAAAGACTCAATCAAATGTTTGAGCTAACGTTCAAACACTAGTTATACATCCATTTTCAATTTTCGCTGCGCGCTCGCGCGCGAACTGATTATCCAGTCTGTTGTAAACATCTGATGAGACTCAAGAGAGCATAGACATTTCATTCTTTTTTTGTTTAACTCGGATTCTAAATTTTCTTCACAGGTATGGCATGAAGTGCACCAAATTGCACCATTTCAAGTATATAAATGCAAAATCTTCCCCGTGGGAGGGGGATACTCCCTCCCTAACCCCCTCCCCTCTGGCTCTGCCCAAGCCCTCCGTCGCTTCGCTCCCTCAAGTTCATTATTGGCTGTAGGCCATGTTGTTGGATCATATACATGCCGCCATATGTTTATGTTGGAACTGTGTATGACACTAAATACAATATTTATGTGTGAGTTTGGGTGCATATTTATTAGTGCGTCAATTATTGTTTTCTTCGTGAAAAATATATCAAATCATAACCACGCTTTCCCAGATACAGTTAATCTTAAGCCCGAATTTCTTATCTAGGTATGCACCAGATTGCACAATTTCAAGTCCATAAATGCAAAATCTTTCTTACCATGGGAGGAGGATACCCCCTCCCAAACCCTCCCCCTCCCTCCCTGCCCCAGCCCTCAGGCGCTTCGCTCCCTCGGGCCTCATTATTGGCTGTGTGTTGTTGGATAATGTTGAATAATTATGGTTTATGTTGTTGTGTGTGTGTTTTGGGGTACATATTTATTAGTGTGTCAATTATTTGTTTTCTACGTGAAAAAAATATTAAAACTTTCTGGTCCGATCAAATCATATCACGCTTTCCAAATACACCCGAATTCATATCTAGGTATGCACCAGATTGCACAATTTCAAGTCCAAAAATGCAAAAGCTCCCTACCCACACCCTCCCCCCTCCCCCGCTAAGTCGCTTCGCTCCCTCTTAATGTCTCACTCACACATCTGGCTCAAAGTTGGCAACCCAGAGTGTGGTTGGGCATGAGCCCCTACACACACAAATTGTGAGCCCCCTTGGGGTTTTGCCCCCCCCCCCCCAATCCAAAACTGCTTCCGGGCGCGCCTGCCCAAAATATAAAGTTAGGGGCACACAAAAGATGGACAAAATATGATCTACGAGTTACCATTTATAATTGTATGCATCCTGTATTTTATTCCTAAATGATTTGGACAATTTTCAACTATCAACTCAAAAGACAAATTATGTAAAAATTATGTTTGAAAAGGATTATTTCGTAAATGGATATTTTCACTATCATAGTGCACACAATTGTTGCCATGTCCTTCCCCCCCCCCCCCAATGACTTCTCATGAAGGCTTGTTTTGTGTTGGTGTTATCGATAGTGCACATCTAAAACTAAAGATAAAATCAGCTTATATTTTCATGAAGTAATGGAATTAAAGTACAATGAAGTACTATTGATTTTTTTCCTACAAATTTTCCAGGGGTGCGTTTCACAAAGATCTTAAGTTGAACTTAACTCTAAAGTCTTTTTTTAAAGGCATGACAGTCATGTTGATTCAAACTATTACTATTTCCATTATCAAGGAGATTTCATGTTCTTGACGCAACATTATAACAAAAAATGTAAAAACATTATTGCTTTTTTGTTTTTGAATAATTAGTTCCAACTTAGAGGACAATGAAATCCAGACAAACTGTTGTATGCACTATAACTAAATAGGATGAATAGTCCCTGAAAATTTGAGCACAATCGGTCAAGAAATAAGAAAACTAT
Source organism: Echinarachnius parma (assembly GCA_037951105.1). Lineage (NCBI taxonomy): Eukaryota > Metazoa > Echinodermata > Echinoidea > Clypeasteroida > Echinarachniidae > Echinarachnius > Echinarachnius parma. The sequence goes on along the minus strand of JBAMJV010003015.1, from coordinate 27,732 downwards.
TGCTCTTTGAATAGAGCCATTTATTTCTACGAGTGACTCAAATTGGCAACGCAATCTGGCAAAGTTGTGGACTATTCCCCATACATTTTGTACACAAAATTTCAATTTTGTTAAATTTTCTCAAAATTTATGTTTATCCTTCGTTTGAGTTCAACATATATATGTTTTGTAGAATGCATTTATACATTGAAACATATCATGAGTTGGGGGAATGGAAAAGTGTGACTATGAAGAAAACTGTAGAAATGGGAACATTTGTGTACAAAGCATATGGGGAGTAATCAGAGTGCGTTGCCAATTTGAGTTCCCATAGGAATAAATGGACATCTTCAAAGAGCGATAATTTTCTTGTTTCTTGCCCGATTATGCTCTAAAGCCCTCTGCAAACAGAGCCGACTCGACCCGATTCGACAGGTTTTCATCGCGATCGGCTCAGTTTTCAGTGCCTCGCGACACACATTTTGCCAGTCGAGAGACAGTCGGATGACAGTTGGGGCCGATTCAACACGATGAATCGGCTCCGACCGATCGGGCCCAACTCTAGCCTGATTGAAACTCGTCGGATCGGGTCGAGTCGGCTCTGTCTGCAGAGGGCTTAACTTTCAGAGATTATTCCTCCTAATCTCGTCAAGTCTATATATAAGTCTCGTTAAGTTCAACTTAGAATCTTTGTGAAACACCCCCAGATCTTTGCACAGTTGTCTGATGGGCAGGTTTACACGGCAAAGCAAGACCAAGCCGACTACCTCAAATTTTCCACCTGGACAGGAGTCGGAGAGAATCGTCTGCCGGCCGATTGGAGTCGGGGCTCGTTACTTGACTCTGTGTTCGTGGGTCCATATAAGAATTACATCCTCCTCTTCGCTCGCTCAAAAAGCAGATACAACTCTAAGCTCTTTTTTTGCAAAGGTAAACAATCTAGGAGACTATGGGTGTTTCACGATTAAACATCCCAAGTTGAAGTTAAAGGGGAAGTTTCTACAAGCTTGTAAGCATGTTTGGTGAAAAGGGAACAATTTTAGATACCAAATAGCGAAAGTTTGAGCAGATATTGACAATCCAATCAAGAATTATGATTTTTCAAACTTTTGATCAAAATCTTGTTTGCTGCCCTCTTAGTCGGCTCTTTGCCACATCTGTGATGTCACATAAGAACAACTCCCATTGGAACTGTACAACAACACTTCCCACAAAATGTCACTTTTCATGAAAAAGCATTGTCCTTCTACCCTCATTCTGGGCCCAAGCCAAAAGTATGGGCAAATGCGACGGGACGGAATTTGATAGCTATTTTGATCATACAAAAAATACAACATAAAGATGTGAATGGATACAATTTTGTTACATGGAGAGGGTAAAGCGATGAATATTATCAAACAGAAATTTTTTAGAAATTATGAGTCTGTTGCCATGGTAAATACATGTTTGTTTAATTTCACTAAATTCAGGGATAATATGAAAATAATTGTGCATACATAGTGTCAAAGCATTGCTGTACATAGCATATAAAATAAGGTTCCCACTAAAATAATATAAAATATTTTCCTCACAAAATGAATTTTAGTTGATTAGCAAATTAGCTCATTTTACAGAAAAAATACATGAAACTGTATTATTGTATATTCTAATTCAATTATACCCTAAATGTATAGAAAAGAAAGAAAATAATGAGGACATTGCATTAAACATATGTTTAATCTAGAATCAATCCGTCCCGTCGCGCAATTTCCGTCCCGTCGCGAAAATATCAAAGCCTTGTAGAATTTTCTGTAAAGAGGAAATGATATTCTAACATCATAAAAGTGTTCAGGCATGAATTAATTGATACTTCAGAAAAGATGGCAATAAATAACTGCTCAGATTTCGAGTGACGCTAAAAAATGGATGTCAAAACAAGACGGGACGGAAAATCTCAGAATAAGGCAATTTTTTGCCCAACTAAAGAGGGCGGTATTATGCGAAATTTGTGTGGTACAACTGTCCTATGCATGAGCTATCCAAAAACACTTCTGGAATGAATGTTATTTTTTAAAATTAAAAATAGAATTTTTCAAAATTCCGTCCCGTCGTGCTGTGAGGGCGCTTTCCATTATTTGAAAGTGTATTACACCAAATCCGAGAGACTATGCTTAGCCGAAAACAGTTCCGGAAACTGCAGAATACTTACCTTTCCTATCATAAATTACAGAAAATCATTTTTTCAATTTGAAATTTGTACCATAAGGTTGACTACTTTTGCCTTTGGCGCTTCTCAGATATGTTAGAGAAGAGGTAAATGTGCGTGCATTTAAGGTAAAACTTCCTCAACTGGTCCAGTGAAATCCACAAAAAATAAAAAAATATGAAAATGAGTGTACAAATTCAGTGGAAGGTTGTTTTACTATGGCATCACAGATTTTGGCAAATTGCCATCTAGAGAGGGCGGCAAACAAAACTTACCAAAATTATAACTTTTGAATTGAAAATCCAAATTTGCTCGAACTTTCACTATTGGGCTTCTAAAGTTGTTCTTTCATTCAATCCATATAAGTGCTTAGGAAAACTTCTCCTTTAATACTAAGTAGGACCAAATAATCATGGAAAGCCATTTTTAGCCTTGGAATAAAACATATTCAAAAGGAAAAAAATTCAAGTATTTGTAACTTCCTACACAAATGTATTTCAAAATTTCTTCAAGGCTTCTTGATAACAACAAATGCTACTGTTTTCAATAAAAATGTATGCCTTTTAAAGGAACTGTTTCAACAATTTCACAAACAAACTAATGGCTTTCCATAATAATTAGGCTCAACTTGGAGTTAAGTTCAACTTTGAATATATGTGAAACATCCCCTAGGACTACATCCTGACTTGATCAACTAACATATTTCCTGTATTTCTACAGTTTGATTTAGGATAGAAGAAAAAATTGATTATTCTTGAGGTGCAGGAACAATATGTAATATTAAGAGATAATTACTATGGTGGCCCTGAAGGGACATCGCAAATCACAATTTTGTTTGCACAATTTAGGACGAAATATGCAACGTCGCATATTTTATCGCGAACTTTGTTGCGAAATTCACGGCGAAATATGCAACGTCGCCGGCGTGCGTGCGTGCGTGCGTGCGTGCGTGCGTGTGTGTGTATGTGTGTGTGTGTGTGTGTGTGTGTGTGAATTTCGCAACGAAATATGCGACGTTGAATATTTCGTCGTGAATTTCGCAACAAAATATGCGACGTTGCATATTTCGTCGTGCATTTCGGAACAAAGTTCGCGATTTGTGATGTCCCTTCAGGGCCACCATACCCTACTTGTCACACCACATCTACATCTACTCCTTTCATCATCATCAATGTACGGAAGGATATGTAATCCTGTAAATCTTCCGGTCGTTACATATATGTTGGGTTGGTGCGGCTTGTTTTCTTCTTCTTCCTTATTAAACCGCAATATTCATTTCTGATTGTGATGTGCAGGTCTGCTAGTCAACCGGGTTAACATCCTACTCTTCGAGAAGTAGACTAGGTTCTTTAGCGTGCATTAGGTGTGGCTGTCTGATACACGGGACCTCCATTTATCGTCCTATCCGAGGGACGGAGTGTTTTCCGTGAATCCTTTTCCTGCATGGGACGGAAGCACGGGGGAGGGCGGTAACACACAACGGGATTTAGCTCGATCGATATTATTGCCTAATAAATGACTCATCCGATAGTTGTCCGATGGTCGGGATCGAACCGGGGATCTCTCGCGTCTAAGGCCCGGCGCAGACATAGCCGACTCGACCCGATCTGACTGGTTTTCAGCCTGATTAACTCAGTATGCGCTGCCTAAGGACTCCGGTTTTGCCAGTCAAGTGCCAGTCGGAGGTCATTCGAGGCCGATTCAACACGTTGGTTCGACTTAGCGAAACTGACTCTAGCCTGACTGAAAACCAGTCGGATCGGGTCGAGTCGGCTCTGTCTGCGCCGGGCTTAAGTCTGACGCGCTACCGACTGAGTTTACTCGCCTCCCTGCTTTAATTTCATTTTCTAATTTGAAGGAAGCTCCACTGGATTTGGATCCTGGATCCTTCTCGCAGGGTCAGCAGCCCTTGGAACGGATGCAACCTTCATCATGAATCCTTTCAGTGGGAAATATGAAGCCTTCATGATTTCCCCAGGAGGTGTCATCCACCGAACATGGCAACACAACGAAAACAGCTTTGCTGCCTGGCGATCTATGGCCCGTGAGTAGTTCTACATTAGTTCTAGTTCTATATCTATGTAACCCATCAAAGAGAGAGCTATTTCAGAGCAAAATTTATCATTATTTTCCTAAACAAAATATAGGTGAACAATATTTAGTTATTAAAATGTAAGACAAATATGAAGTAACTTTGCAGCAAAGTTGCCAATTTGAACGCCAAAATCTGTTTTGAAAATATGACAATGTGTTGCCAATTTAAGGATTTTCGTAAATTGTAGCGATTTTCACAATAATACAAATCATTAACAAATTAGGAAAGCAGGTATAGTAACATAAGTTCTCGTTCTAGTTCTATGTTAAATACTCATCAACGCCTGTTCAGCATCTAGATGAGGGTAACAGTTTGTGAGAAGGGAACTAAATGGTTTCAAGACTCCAAGAGCCACCTTAAACTGCTCCAAAGAGGGCAGTTTGATTATGTTTTGAGGTAGCTTGTCCCAGTCCTTATAGGTACATTTGAGTATTGGTACTTCCCCCCCCCCCCCAAAAAAAAGAGAAGGGTTTTGGTTAGTTTTAATTACATTTGAAAGTTCATCGAATACAACATGTAAAATGAGAAGCATATCCTTTCGAATGCTTTCATAGTTGTAAAATTTGATTTCAAAATACATGTATGTTATTTATACATCGTCTTGCCAGACCATATCTTGACTTTTAAGAAAATACATAAAATACTTATACGCTTCTTTCAAACAAATTCAAAAGAGGTTTTTAAATAGTTGTTGATGATATCTCTATTTAATTATTATTTTAACAAAACATCTCATGCACAATTTTGTACGGAAAATGGTTAAAACCAGTGAGTTTTTAGAGAGCGCCCTCTTGAGGTTTAAAGACTCTTTTTGAATGATATCAGGCTTTTTACTCCGTCTTTTGTATTTGTGCATACCTTTCGAGCATGGTGGAGTTATAATTATTAGTTTGTAATGTAATGGTGCATATTTGGGTCGCTAAAATTCAGTTTGACCAATACTCAACTATATCTTTTATTTTCCTGGAAAAATATGGGAGATGGGGAGGGTTGTTTTGTTTTTATTTGCTTCATTTCTGTGGTCTCAAAATATGTAAATAGAAAGTTAAAAAAAAGAAACATTTGTTTTACCTGATAAAAGAAATAGAAATGCAAACAAAGAAATACATGCAAACAAAATGTATTTTTGGTGATAAAAAATTGTCCTGAAAAAAATGTAAAAGCCCAGATTCCTCGGTCACCCATGCATCAAGTATATACCGTTTGCTCCGATGATATTGCATGTCTTGCGTGTTGGTATGGTCATACCATCATGATCATTTACAAATTAGATGTGTATAATATGGAATATAATTCCTAAGGTATTCATTCTCCCCCCCCCCCCACCCCCCGACAAAAAATAAATGCTCCAAAGTTTGATTCCAACAACAGATCAGCTGTGGCCAGTGTCATGGGCTATAGCGTGTTCAACGGTAGGCTCCTGGTGGCTGGTCTGGGCCAGGACGAATATGTCCACCGCTGTGTCGGTCTCTAAGGAATGGATTGTAATGTGAAATATGACTCCCAAGATTATCATTCTCCCCCCCCCCCCCCCACCTTCAAAGATGCACCAAAGTTTGATCCCAACACCAGACTAGTGACCGTTGTGATGGGCTACAAGAACTTCAACGGGAGGCTCCTAGTCGCTGGTTAAATTGAGCCAGGACGAATATGTCCACTGCTGTGTCGGTCTCTAATGAATGGATTGTAATGTAAAATATAACTCCCAAGATTATCATTCCCCCCCCCCCCCCCCAAAGATGCACCAAAGTTTGATCCCAACACCAGACCAGTTGCCGGTGTCATGGGCTACAGCATCTTCAACGGGAAGCTCCTAGTGGCTGGTCTGGGCCAGGACGAATATGTCCACCGCAGTGTCGGTCTCTAATGAACGGATTATAATGTGAAATATAACTCCTAAGATTTTTATTCTCCCCCCCACTCCCAAAGATGCACCAAAGTTTGATCCCAACACCAGACCAGTGGCCGTTGTGATGGGCTACAGCATCTTCAACGGGAGGCTCCTAGTCGCTGGTCTGGACAAGGACGAATATGTCCACTGTGTGTCGGTCTCTAATGAATGGATTGTAATGTGAAATATAACTCCTAAGATTTTCATTCCCCCCCCCCCCCCCAAAGATACACCAAAGTTTGATCCCAACACCAGACCAGTGGCCGGTGTCATGGGCTACAGCATCTTCAACGGGAAGCTCCTAGTCGCTGGTTTGGGCCAAGACGGATACGTCCACCGCTGTGTCGGTCTCTAATGCATGGATTGTAATGTGAAATATAACTCCTAAGATTTTCATCTCCCCCCCCCCCCCAAAGATGCACCAAAGTTTGATTCCAACACCAGACCAGTGGCCGGTGTCATGGGCTACAGCATCTTCAACGGGAAGCTCCTAGTGGCTGGTTCGGACAAGGACGAATATGTCCACCGCTGTGTCGGTCTCTAATGAATGGATTGTAATGTAAAATATAACTCCTAAGATTTTCATCTCCCCCCCCCCCCCCAAAGATGCACCAAAGTTTGATTCCAACACCAGACCAGTGGCCAGTGTGATGGGCTTCAAGAACAGGTTCAACGGGAAGCTCCTAGTCGCTGGTTTGGGCAAGGACGGATACGTCCACCGCTGTGAGCAGGCCACGTGTGACAAGGTAGACAACCTACCGATTGATTTAAAGAGAAAATGTAAAACGGAAAAGCTTTTGACAATCACTAAAACAATACCTTTGCAGTGAGTACAATGTTTAAATGTTGATGAAAACTGCACAATATTTATATTTCAATTCCCAAATTGTTTTTTAGGCAATATTTAGATGTAATCATTATACATGTATAGTTCATTTAATTTGTATTTATATGTATTTGTAGAATATTGTGTATGATTCTTATTAATTTGTATGATGTTTTTAATGTTTAAAACTCTGTAAATTCATTTGTAATTTAGCCTTTGGCTACATTTGAGTGAATAAAATACCTTGAATTGAATTCAATTGAATTGAATAGAACAACAGTAACTTATGACAAATAATTTATTTTAGGTTTTTTATTTTTATTCAGCGGAAAATTTATTTTTGTTTGTTTATGTAAATTAATTTACTATTATCGGGGCTAACGTTGACTAGCATTGTGCTATGTTATTTTCCCCTTTTGTCAATTCTTTCATTGTATTATTAATTTCAAGGTGTATTATTTGTCTGTTATAGGGATATATATTTTTCGTTCATTGTAAATATCGAACCAATTATTATATTGACAATAAACAAACTTCCTAGCTGGAGAACCCATGGGGGTACTGCACATGGGGGAACTGGCACCAGACCGGGGGGCCAATGCCCTTTGTCTCCAAGACGCCCAACAATGTGGCTGTCAGCCGTAACGTCCACTTTGGCGTGGAGCTTTTCAGTGTGGACGACGCCACTGGCCAGTGAGTATTATTTGTGATAACAATTTACCCATCAAGAACGAGAGCTATTTAAAGGCAAAATTGATCATTGTTGTCCTTTACAAATTGGCAACTCCTAATTTTGTTCGACCTTTTAATGACATAAAAATAGACGGAAAATATTAATTTATTACAATTTAAGATACATTTGTAGTGACTTTGCCGCAAATTTGCCAAATTGCACTCCGAAATTTGGTTTGAAAATATCACAATGTGTTGCCAATTTAAGGATTTTCCTAAATTGTAGCGATCTATGCAATAACAAAAATAAATAAAAAATAAATAAAGCAGGCAGAGTAACAAAATAGGGCTCTAAAAATAAAGAAATTTACGCTATTTCTCCTTGAATACATCATTATATAACTTTTTATCTCCTGGCTAGAGTGTACGTAGGAATACCAACCCACAAATATGTGGGACTCCGTACTTGATGGGTTCTAAAGGGAACCACCACCACCCAAAAATAATATTCTTATAAATGAAATGTAATAGTTTTAGTGGACTATTCCAACAACAAGTTAAAGGGGTAGTTAAGTTTTGGTATAGAGGGCGCTGCACAAAATAACTTTTTTTGTGAGGTAATGAAAAACTGAGTGTATAATTTGAAAGAGTATACAATTTTAACGGCAGAATAAACTTTATTTAATCAAAATAGTTTCAGAAACGGCTGAAATATCAATAATTATATCCCTTCTCTGAATATTCAGGGAAACTTCTAGAAACGTGATTGGGTAAATTGGGGCTCTCACAATAAAAATTATTTTCACTATCAATCTGAAAATCGGAGAATAGTTTTCACTATTTTTGCCCGTAGCATATTGCTCATAGAGATGCGTGTTAAAAGCTTCTCTGCGATCGCAGAATAGTTTTCACTATTTTTCCCCATATCATATTGCACATAGAGATGCGTGTTATAAGCTTATGTGCGAGCGGAGGTCTTGTTTTAGCTTGCGGAAGATGCTCGACGAGATTTCCTAAAGAGTAATTTAAAAAGAAATACAGAATATTTCCACCCGTGAATATCAATAGGTTCCAAAGAATATTCTATAGATGCATTTCATGTATAACATGGCGGTATTCGAAGGGATATAAAACAAATATACCAAGCTTTTAGTTCAAAAGTATAGTGGAAATTATAATCTAAGGAGGGACTGGCAATAGTTACTAATTTTTTCCTCGGTGCTTCGCACCTCGGAAAAATAGTAACTATGCCAGTCCCTCCTCAGATATAATTTCCCACTATACTTTCTCACAGCGTGGTATATTTGCTTAATACATCCGATCGAAATAAATCTGGGGCCAAGATTTATTCGATGATTTTATCAAAATTTTCAAAAGAGGTTTTTGAAATAGTTGTTGATGATCTCTCTATCTAATCATTATTTCAACAAAAATCACATGCATAATTTTGTATGTTTGTATGATAAATGGTGGAAATCAATGCTTTTTTAAGAGAGCGCCATCTTGTGTTTGAATGGTTCTTTTTTTAATGATAACAGGCTTTTTAATTAGTCGTTTGTAAATTTCTATACCTTTCGAGCATGGTGGAGATATTAGTTTGTAGTGTTATTGTGCATGTTTTGGTTACTAAAGCTCAGCCTTACCAAAACTGTACTACCCCTTTAATCAAAGTATAATAATAAGATAATAATTTATTTTTATATAGCGCATTTCCAGTTTAAAAAAAAAACTGATGGATGCGCTGTACAACTTCTCCAAAATCCTATTTAAAAATATATAATGTTGGAGATAATCCTAAATCAGCTGGCAAGCTTATGCTGGCCTTTATCAATACTCAGTAAACTTTTAACCACGAGGATTAATATTTTTCGTCACATTAACGTAATAATTGTTCACCAAGAGAGTATTGTAATTTCAAATGTGTACTTCTCATCTAGAAGTAATACGGCAAGTGAATTTTATTTTCGGGCAAGTACAATTTTGCAATTCATGATTTTACTTGCCCGAGTGGGCCAGTACAGAAAGAAATTAGTGTGTTGGCTTGGGAATATTACATTCAAATTTTGTATATCATTTTGAAATAATTGACCTTTGAACTTCGAGTACCGTTTTTTTACACGCTCTGTATACAATAACGTGTTCATTCATTGCATGTTGTGGCAGGCCTGGCAGCAGTAGAGGGATGTCGAATTTCATAAATGGTTTAGTTTGCTTGGCCAATCAATCAACTTAATTATTGTTCACCAAGAGAGTATAATGTCAGAAATTAGTGTGGAAGCGTTGGAATGTACTGTATACAACAATGTGTTCATTCATTTCAGGTTGTGGCAGGCCTGGCAGCTGAAGAGGGATGCCCCGTGGCATGACTGGACCAAGCTACCTGGACAGAACCTCTCTGATGTCCAGTTCTCTACCCTCCCGTACTTCACGGTCAACGGGGGCGGTTGGTGGACGGCCTTTGCCCAGAGTCCATCCTCACAGGTATACTTATAAGTTATAGGATTCCCTATCTTTTATTAAATGACTCTGTATAGAATCAGTAGCGATTAATTTAACCCTGTTGCAGAAAGAAATACAATCCTCACATGTACTGTGTAATTCCTCTCTTTTATCAAACGACTCTGGATAGATTTAGTAGCGGTTGATTAAACCCTGTTGCAGAAAGACATACAATCAATGTAAGAACAAATTGATTGTGAGTCAGAATGTGTGTGTGCGTTTCCCTGCTGACCGGTTCTCTACCCTCCCGTACTTTACGGTGAACGGGGCCGGGCCGCGTCTTTTTTTCCCGTACCACTAATGTGTCGATTTTCCTCAAAAACTCGTGAAAGCGCGCTGGTAAGCCAAGACTAGCCCCCGCTGCTATTATGCATCAAAATATGCGGCTCTGCGACATCGAACTAGATAAGACAAGTCCAATCTTGGCCGATCTTGATGCGGACTACGACCACGACAATGAGACTAGGAACATTCATCCATTCATCTAGGCGTATAACTATCACACTCACAGTCATCATGGTGTGTGAAGCCACGATTTTATTGAGAAAATAGCTAGGCTTGCGTGTAAATCAACACACGCGAGCTAGTCTTGGCTTTCCAGCGCGCTTTCACGAGTTGCGACGCATTAGTGGTACGGGGAAAAAAAAGACGCGGCCGGGCCCCTGATGGACGGCCTTTTCTTATTTTTCATCCTCACAGGTACTAATAAGGGGCCATCTACAAAGTGCATACGCAAATTTTGTTCCGAAATTGACCCCCCCACCCCCGCCCCCTCTCTGTACGCACTTTTTACGCATGTGGTTGAACATAATTATCATACGTATTAGCGTGAACCATCCACTCGTGTGTACGTACTTTGTAGATGGTCCCTTAAAGTAATCCCTCTCTTTTATTAAAGGGATCTAGTAACTTTGTTGACATGTGCAAAAAGTGATGAATGGTTGATGCAATGTATATTGTTGTTATCTCATATGTCCACAGGGTATTGTGTGAAAATGTCAAGTCAAATGGACATTGTATGGCCAAGTAATGAGCGAAAATGCAAAGTGATATTCAGTAACTCACTGCACTCACTTTGTACACGGAAGAAAAACTCGCCCAGAGTTTTTCTTATCTGAATACTTCAATCATAAATATCTTTGTAACGAAAGGGAAATTTGAAAAACCGAAACCTGTCCCGTGATTTTATTGTTAATACGAATACAACAAGGTATAAGGGAACCGGTATAATTAAAATTTTATTTTGAGGATTTGGACAATGTTAAAGTCCCTTTAAATGACTCTGGTGGATTCAGTAGGTCGGCCTTTGCTCAGTCTCCATTCTCACAGTTACTTCTTCTTCCTCTTCTTCCATTTAAAGGGATAGTTGAGTTTTGGTATAGAGAGTACAGTTTTTGTCAAACTGAATCCTGCACCATTACATTACAAGCTAATAGTTATAACTCCGCCATGCTCGGAAGGTAATGTATAACAAGTTGCAAACTTTACTGAAAATAATTAAAATTTGTCTTTGTATGTGATATATCATGTTATAGATAATAATCCCTGATTCATCGTAGGCATATAGTTGATTTATTCATCTGGTAGGAGGTGAAATGCATCATGTAGGAAGGATCTTCTGAATGCCCATGAGCCGCTTGGATGGAATGCTCCCCAGAGAGAGGAGATGGGGCACACAATGTGTGCTGGTTTGCATTGTATCTTATGACCGGTGTTAATAATATCACCGTAAAGTGCTTTATTAATAGAGATGATTATCAATCATATTAGGAGCTATATGAATAAAGTATATTATCATATTATATTGTTTGTACATTCTGTCACTGTGTGCTATAGATAGTGTCAGTTGAGCCATCCAGATCGATGAATGCTACACCAAACTCTGTCCCATGGGGGTCAGACCTGAAGATTTCCTGGTCAGTAGCTGTCGATGAGGCCTCGAGCGGGGACTGGGTCGCAATCTATCCGGTGGGAGCCACCAATGACCAATATGTGGACTACAGGTATGATGCTGTTTCTTATTTTGGAACTGTTCTTTCACATTTTCCCCTTTGAACGGATCTAGTAACAGTGTCAAAATCCTCAAAATCCACTTGGAGTTATGGCCGGGTCCTCATACCTTGTTGTTTTCCTATTAACAATAGAAGCATGAGACAGGTTATGGTTTTCCAAATATCCCTTTCGTTTAGAAAGATATTTACGATTGAATTGTTCAGATACATGTAATTGGAAAACCAGGCCATCACCATATACTAAAACATGCGTTCACGGGTATGCATACACAGACTACCATTTGTCTAGGGCGAACGCATCGTCCAGGATTATATTGTCTCCAAACGTACGCGTAATTAATTGTATTGTTTATGAATTACACAACCCTTTGAAAAGTGCAAAGTGAACATATATTTAATATCACACAACGGTACCAAAACATATAGTTATTTTGTTTTGTTCTTTGCCTGGTGGTCTCCTTTAAAGGGATATTCCCTTTTTACCAAAAATTCAAAAATTCTACAAAGTTGGTACAGATCTGTACAATACTTGTATTATGCTGCGTATGAAATTTCATAGCCGTGGGTGCCATATCATTCATAGCGATCACTGCTGTTGTGCAGATCTCTCTCGTTGTGCAGATCTCTCTCGTTGATGGCGCTATCTATTATGGGTGGTGGGATTTGTGCGACCACTGACCTGCATCACATTCATACCACATACACTATGCAACAGCGAACGTAGAGGGAGCTAGAAAGATTATTGTGAGGTTCGGTTATTAAACCGTCGTCCAACATTTTATTAATCTATAGGTAATAACAAAAATCATACAATTCATAACTCCTCCAAAATACATTGTCAGTCCTAATCTTTTCAGAATAAATTTAAAAAATCATGATCTATAATATTTGAGGTTAATATGGCAACTTATATTTTTAAATTATTTTTGGCTTGCAATATAGGGAATGCCCCTTTAAGAGGGTGAAACAATTGTATTGTTCTTCAGTTTCTATATAGAACTCCTATAGCACCCTTTATTCAATTTTAAGAAAGGGCCCGTTCTTAATTTAGAGTTCTTGTCCAGAAAGAGTAGAATAATCCCTATTGAACTGCACACACTAAGAAATTAGGGTACAATTAGGGTGCAAAACGCTGCTACAATAGCACCACCCTTAACCCTAACCCTAACTTTTACAAAACTGGGGGGGGGGGGGGGGGGGGGGGGAGGGGCTAAATTTGAATTAGAATATGTTATATCCCTCATGAGATCGTTTTACCATTGAATTTGACAAACGATAGTTTTGGACAACTCGCAAAATAACGTCACCGGGGCGTTAGTAAAAAAATTAACTCTAAAAGTTCGTTACGCGCTCGTTCCATAGATCATGTGTTTAAGCAAAATGCACACGCGATCAAATTTGTGCAGTACTCGTTGGCGCACACGTTCTAGTCACGTGATTTCCCTTGTTGGTAAAAACTATTCACCCTAGGAAGAAGAACGCCAAGACAGCCAATAAGCACATCCGTGGGAGCGCTAGCACGCATTCATCGCGTATGTGCGCAACTGCCAGCGCGTTGGTGCGCACTCAGTTTTGCGTCTTTGTGATTGTATGCGCAAAATAACAATGACTTTAAGCGTATTAGATGCGCCGTGGTTCTGGAGGCTCATACTGGCTTCATTAATGTCGATTGATTTTTATATCAAAATTTACAAGCGATTTTATGAAATATTCAAGAGATTTTCACTTATTTTGCTATAAGCTGAACACAATCACTTAGATTGATGAGTGATATAAAACAACTAACGAATGTGCTTGATTGTGATAGGCAATCTATTTCCTCGGTGGGCTCAAAATGACTATTACCCTCAGCTACGCTTCGGGTAATAATCATTTTGAGCCCACCTCGGTAATAGATTTGACTATCACAAGAAGCCCATTCGTTAGTTGTATACTAATAAGAGCTAATTAATTATGCTAAAATTGTATTTGTTTGTATTTTTTGTATTCTACTCGGCAACCGAAACTCTGATCGACTCCAAATGTGCCATGGTGATAGATGTCCATGAGCTCTACAATATTGAATAGTTACATTTTTGTTTAGAATTATAATATGCTAATTAGAGCTAATTAATTATGCTACAATTGTATTTGTTTGTATTTTGTGGTATTTTTCTATATATAAATGGTGATTCTTATGAAACAAAACTGTGTTCCTGGTACAATATACATGCTAAGATTATATAAATTTACATAATCTCTGATAAAACAACAGGATAATCATGAAAATTGATTGAGTTTTACCGTTTTCTATGTTATTCTTTGTTTTTATTTTTTCTTTGTTTTTCTTTGTTTTTCTTTGTATTATTCTGTATATATTGTATTGTTTTATGCAAATGAGAATGCAATAAGTTTTATTCACCATGCCAAATGGGAATACTAACAGTACATGTGTAAAGATGGGTATAAAACTGCAACATAAAAGGTGCATCTAATAAAAGTTCTGTATGTTATATATAAATGCATTTTTAATAAATGTGAATTTTTAGTGACACGCAATCGCAAAAATGTTACATAACACCCGGATCGTTGACCCGGTGTGCGCAAATTTGGTATCAAAAGATGCGCAAGACTCTAAGGAAAAAAGTCATGAAGGGCACCGTAAAATATTTAGGCGTTGCGAAGTAATCGCGAAAATAGAGGAAGGGGGGGGGGGGGGCGGGCTAAATCAGCCCCCAGTCTTTTTAGGGTTAAGGGTGCAAATTTGAACCTTTATTTCTTAAGTGTGCAGAGAACTGGGGGATTAAAAGCTAACAACACGTTTTAGTACTAGCACCATGCTACATTTAACCTGTTAATGAGAATTCCCGCCAAGAACTATGAAAGTATGATTTTGTTTGAGTATTTTAATATTAATAGTAAATATATAATCCATTGCGGATATAGTATCGGAAATAATATCGCTAATGATATTCGCTTGTCTCGCAATGTCAAACTTTATCATTTGACAAAGTATTGCAGTAGCATACGAAACGTCGTGATCGTTTAGATTCCTAGTTTGACATTGCGAGACAAGCGAATATCATTAGCGATATTATTTCCGATATTTTAATATTTCCTGCACCCGCTCCCCATATTTGTCTAGATACGTTCAGGGGGGCTTGAATCCTGGCGGCAACCCTGTGCCTACTGGCAACGTGATCATGACCCCATACCTGCCCAATGGGACCTACCAAGTACGCTACCTAGTCGACAAGATGGACATCAGTGTTGTGCAGCAAGGTGAGTATTAAATACAAACCCGCGTCCAAAGAAAGCGTAGAAAGGGTATCAGTTTCAGATATAGGGCGCCGTCAACGTTTTCCTTAAAAAGAGGGTTGGTTTTCAGCACTCGTCTCACTTAAAGGGACTTAGTAACATTGTCCAAATCCTCAAAATACATTTCTAATTCTAGCGGTTCCCTTATACCTTGTTGTATTCCTATTAACAATAAAATCACGGGACAGGTTTCGGTTTTTCAAATTTCCCTTTCGTTACAAAGATACCGTAGCTACACCAGTAACGGATCACTTTTTTGTGGATACAATTTCTTGCCAAGACAAAATATTTGTTCTGGACTATCATACATCGTTGGAAAGCTAAAATGGTGCAGATTACGAATATTGTAAATTCAAACTCATTCCGTCACTAATAAGCAAATCACTGCGCGTTTTACGAACCCCTTACGCTGCACCAGTAACGGATCACCACTTCACCAGTAACGGATCACCTGGCTTTATTTAAACAATAATTGACCAATTACCTTAATTTTTTCATCAAAGTGTTTGCAAATTAGCAATTAATATCCAGGAAAATGTTACTTATTAAACAAGCTTCCTTTTGTCACTAGATGACACTATTTTGAAGGCTAATTTCTCACTTTTGCGCGATGATCATGGAACTGAGGTTTATCACTTTTAAAAAGGAGATGATAAAGTTGATATTAAATGCACATTTCTCTTACACTTATGAAAATTAAAACAATTAGATAGTCACAAACGTCTTTATGCATCAATTTGGGTAGGTGATCCGTTACTGGTGTAGTAATGGTATGTATGATTGAAGTATTCAGATAAGAAAAACTCCGGGCGAGTTTTTCTTCTGTGTACAAAGTGAGTGCAGTGAGTTACTGAATATCACTTTGCATTTTCGCTCATTACTTGGCCATACAATGTCCATTTGACTTGAAATTTTTACACAATACCCTGTGGACATATGAGATAACAACAATATACATTGCATCAACCATTCATCACTTTTTGCACATGTCAACAAAGTTACTAGATCCCTTTAAAGGGGAAGAAAAGGCTAGAAATTTCACCCGATGTGAGTGATAAACATAAAGGCAGTATTCCTGTCACTTCTAGTCGTATTATTCCTTGGTAAAAGCTCATTATTCTGAAGGTTTGGTTATTCCGAAGGTTCGTTATTCCGAAGGTACGTTATTCCGAAGGTTCGTTTCTCCGAAAATGAAATCGGTTTCGATATTCCGAAGGTTCGTTAATCCGAAAATGAAATGAGGTTCGTTAGTCCGAAAATGAAATGAGGTTCGTTTATCCAAAAATGAAATGAGGTTCGTTAATCGAAAATATTCAGTACGAACCCCATATCATTTTCGGATTAACGAACCCTAATGCATTTTCGGACTAACAAACCTCATTTCATTTTCGGATTAAGAATTTGCTTTTAATTCATACATTGTGGACGCGTAATGGAGAAATAGGCCAGTCGAGACACTGAAAGGCATCGTTTTCCTATCTAAAGATGTATTATAAGGAATGATTATTTAGTCCAATGTCATGATATGGCAGAAGCATATCAGTTCACACTGAATAATTGGCTTTCAATTTATGTATTTATGTGATAGACGTGACGTACTACAACCAATCTACCGATTCGCAATTGAAGCAGTTAATTCGTGGCATCTTTGAAGGGCTTGTAGTCAAGAATGTGAACCTCGATGTGTGCGTGAACGAAGGGGCGTTAACTGTGCAGACATTCGGGCAATCGCTTGCTGCGTTCAAACAGGGACAGGCAAGTATTATATGTAATAGATGTAGAATCAACATTAAATTCAAAACAATCAATTAAAGGGGTAGTACAGTTTTGGTAAGGCTGAACTTTAGTAACCAAAACCTGCACAGTAACATTATAAACTAATAGTTATAACTCCACCGTGCTCGAAAGGTATACAATATTACAAACGACTAAGTAAAAAGCCTGTTATCATTCAAAAAGAGAAATTAAAACACAAAAGAGCGCTCTCTAAAAAGGCATTAGTTTCAACCATTTTTCATACAAAATTATGCATGTGATATTTTGTTGAAATAATTATTAAATAGAGAGATCATGAACAACTATTTAAAAACCGGTTTTGAAATGCAAACATTTTCTTATATTTTTAAACAAATCATCTAATAAGTTTAGGACCCAAATTTATTACGATCGGATATGTTTATTAATATTTCAGCCATTTCTGAACTGATTTTGACCAAATAAAGTTTATTCTGCCATTAAGATTGCATGTTATTTCAAATTCGACACTCAGTTTTTCATTACCTCACAAAAAATTGTGTTGTGCAGCGCCCTCTCTACCAAAACTGAACTACCTCTTTAAACTTTAAGTTCTATCTGTATAATAAGATAATCTCATTAATTACTATATATGTAATTTCAATGTTCATGTGGGTCATGTATTGAACCAATATGAAGCAGGGTAGGAAATACAAAGGGGGTATTTTCAAAATAGCCCCCTGAAATCAGTATGTATCCCCTAAAATTACCGTAGTGTATTACGCGAAATATTTTGTGACATATCAATCAGATTGAAAAATAATTCTTTCACTGCAAAATCTAGAAGGGAACCAATTTCATTCTTTATGCCTTCCCTCCATCTCCAGATCTTCAAAGGGCTAAATCTCTTTGGCACGGCTCTGTTCGATGTATTGATAACTCTGCGCATCTGTGATGCCGGCTTTGCTGCAATTAATCAACTACGCCACTTTGTTGATGACCTCATCGCTTGCGTGCGGGGTAACTGTGTGTCCTTCGTCATTGACGTCATTAGGTGGATTTTCATCCTCTACAAGGATAGGTACGAGATCTACGGCGACATCAAAGGCGCTACCAATAGTTTCCACCTGAAGGCATACCAGCAGGGCGGGCTGTGCATCGGGAGGCTGGTGAAGGCTTGTCTCGGTCTCACCGCCGTCACTCTAAACATGACTGACTACAAGCTCGCGTCGGATGGACAGCGTCGTCTTGGCCTCACCGTCGTCCCCGGGGGGTTCACTCCCAACATGACCGACTACAAACCCGCGCCGGCTATAGGGCGTCGTCTCGGTCTCACCGTCGTACCGAGGGAGGTCACTCCCAACATGACTGGCTACAAACCCGCGTCCAAAGAAAGCGTTGAAAGGGTATTAGTTTCAGCTAAACGCCGTCTTCAACGTTTTCCTTAAACAGAGTGGTGGTTTTCAGCAGTCGTCTCACTCGTCTCCGTTGCAGAAAGAGATACAATCGATTGTTACAATCGATTGTAAGCCAGAAAATTTGAGCGTTTCAACCAACCAGATTTTCGCATTTAGAACACATGATCTGACTTACAGTTAATTGTAACTTACAATCGATTGTATCTCGTTCTGTAACGGGACCCTTGACTTATTGACTTTGCTATAACATGGTATTTTTCATAAACCCAAGCCCTAATATTTTTGGGACCAGTCCAGCATGGGTTAAAGGGGATGGAACAATGGAATTTTTGCTTGCTGTTCGTGAAAATTGCAGTTTTCCTGTCACTTCTAGTCGTATGTTCCCTCTTGGGTATGATCACTAATAATGGAAATAATCAATGTTTTTGAAATCACTATCAACTGTTTTTACTGAGCGCGGGAAGCTGCTATGCTTTCCAACGGATCCGTATGAAACGTCATCTGACCTTGCACTGACAAAAGCAGGTTACGTAACCTGGAACAGTTGGAAAGCATGGCAGCCTCCAGTGCTCAGTCACAACAGCGTTTCTTTTCCCCTTTAAGGGTCCCTTCAAGAGAAAACAAAATCACCAAAAAGCTTACCTTTTTAGTCAGGTACACAGGTTTTCGACGTTGCACCATTAAGGGTAGGTTTTCGAAGCATTACGCCATTTAGGTGTGTAAACTTAAATAGGGGATGCGCCATTTAGGTTCACTGTTTTAACACTTGCAACAATGCTAGAATTTAACTTAATCCCATTCTGGCAAGTAAAAACAAGATTCTGTTGTTATCATAGTGGCCTAAAACCTGAATCTGTTGGCCCCCTCTAAAGAATAACATCATGCAATCTGTTATATTTGTTTGCCCATTCTGACCAGTGAAATTCGCCCCCCCCCCCCTGGCTATAGCATAGCCAAAATAATCCGGCCTGATTAGAGTTAAAGGACCAAAAGTTTACTGATGTATATAGAATTAAGTGCCAATGTATCATCTTTCAAACGGAGATATAAATCAATTATATTGCAACAGATGTATATATATTTTTTTAGGTCAGGCCATTTTTATGCCTGCGCGAACAAAGTGGCCGGAGGTATTAGTTATTTCGTTGTCTTTCATGTTGTATGCCTAAAGTTGTTGTCACGTATCATCGGATATCGCAAAACGGACGCCCAATGCATAGTTTTGTGAGATCGTATTATCCGATGGTGAAAGTAATCTCCATTGCTTCATGCAAAAAGCATCCCGCCGGATAGAACAACAGGTACTTTGCCTGACAAGTACATATTTTCCAAACAAGAAACGCAAAAAGACGGATCACAAATTCGGCTCTCTGTTGGGTGTCCATTAGCGCTATTCGGTGATATGTACATGTATGTGACACAGGCATGAGTTATGTAAATAAGTAGGTTTTAATTAAATGTGTACTTGGTGGCAGCATTAAATAAGGCTATTTTGCGCTTTCTAGCTTTCTCCCATTCTCATAATTTGAATTCATCTTGTGTGTAGTTGTGTTATTACCATTGTTCTTTGTCATTGTATTTTACGCGATCTGAAATAAATTATCACTTGCATTCCAATAAAAAAAAAAAATTAATTTCCTTATAAAATATATCAGATTGATAAAATGATCACAGGCAGGAGACTGCCATTATAAGCCTATTAAAACAACGCATTTATTCGAGGCCTGGAATAAATGCGTTGTTTGAATAGTTTGTTTTATTTATTGTAAAACGTTATTCAATGTGAATGATATACTGTACTTTTTTACACGTGTTTTTTTTACACGTTTAACCATGAAATAGTAAGGCTGAAATATAGGAGCTCCTGAAATTAAATGCCTTAATTGCCCTTTTTAACTTGAGGTTGGATGGTGACCTCAAATAAATGTCTGGTTTTAATGTTGCTGATGTTCTTTAATTTCTTATTAAACGTTATTCAATGTGATTGATACAATGTACATGTACTTAGTTTTTTTACATGTTTAACCATGAAATGGTAAGGCTGGAATATGAAAGCTTCTGATATGGAATGCATTATTTGCCTTTGTAATTGATCGTAATTGTTGTAGATGATCTACACAACTAACCATGTAATGGTAAAGCTGAAACATAGAAGCTTCTGAAATGAAATGCTGTACTTTTTTGCCTTTTTAATTGATCGTTTGCAGGTGATCTACACAATTAACCATGTAATGGTAAAGCTGAAATATGGAAGCTTCTGAAAATTCAATGGCCTTATTTTGCCTTTTGAACGAATTGTTTGTAGATGATGCACCCTGAAGTAGTCACGTGTCTACGAATCAATGGACTTTTTATGAACAAATATGCTGCAGGACCTTTTGCAAAGGAAAACTGACTATCAAATGGTCTCATGCCGATGTTAAGAAAACTTTCTGTCATAAAGTTATCTTTTTTCGATTTATGCATTTATTGCGCAATTATTTTTTATAAATTAAAAAAAAAGAAATTGTGACATGACTTAGTGAAATATATACATAATATATATATATTTTTTGTAATAGTACTATCTAAATAATCAACTGTTTCTATGCAATTTACTTTGAAAACTTTATGATATAGGTGAATTTTTATAATTTTTAAATTTTATATTGGGGGTAAATTAAGAACTTCAGAATAATCATGAATGAATAAGTGTTTGTTATTGGAAATAATGTCTCAAACTATGACATATTAAATTTAAACGAAGCCTTGAAAATGTGATTGTGGGAATCTGAATATATTATAATAGGTACATTGTATGTAGAGATTGAGATCATGCACTAGTAACTGCTTGTTATATAATGTAATATATTCGTTAGAATTAGGCTGCATTAATTATCATTTGGAGATTGATACTTTGAAATCACTAAGAACTAGGTATTTCAAAGAAAATATAGCAGGATCAAATTCCATGCTGTGTTTATGGCTGAAGTGGAAATAATACTAAGTTATGTGTTTGTATTACTGTTTTGTTGAAGTAGAGTAATGATTTGTATGCATTGAAGTGAGGCTTATGGATAATGGGGCTGTTTGTTTGCTTTTAGTTTGGTATATATATTGATTATGTTTAGGTCACATTCATACTTATACAACCTTGGTGAAGTCGAGCTATAAGAGCAGACGATGGAGAGGATCATTGTCTTGCTTTGTGTGAGTAGGGTAATTAGTCAGGATCGTGGTAGAGCAATATACAGGGTTTGGTAATACATGTAGTTCATAAAGAGTGTCTTAATTGGCTTATACTTGTATTACTTTGACGATATGTTAATGGTCATTATGATATGGATTATAATTTCTTTTGAGTTTGATTCTAGACATATTGGACCGAATTGTCAACTTGTGGCTCAACTTGTGCCTGGCCTAAAAGACAAAGACTACCGGTAGCACTTTGCACCAGCAGACTTATTGTCTCGTAACTATCATAATTATGGTCCCCCGAGATATTCTAATTGTTTCCATTATCAAGTCAATCCCTTAAGAGCTGCGTATAAGCATCAAGATAATGGGCCCTTTGAAATGAAGTTATAGTTTAGTCTGCTATAAGCCAAATTGCGTCCTGGACCATCCTGGACATTGTATTGCTGGTGATCTGTTTCACTGTTATACTGTTAAGAATGGAATTTTAAAGGGCCCATTGTCATAATGCTTATAAGCAGCTCTCAGGGATTGACTTGATGATGAAAGGAAACCATTATATATATCCGGGGACCATTATAATGAGACAATAAGTCTGCTGGTGCAAAGTGTTACCGGTAGTCTTTGTCTTTTAGGCCAGGCACAAGTTGAGCCACACGTTGAGAATTCGGGCCAATGAATTAATTATTCTTGATAAATAACAGGAAAATAATAACCAGCAATAACAATAGTTTGTTCATGGTTATTGAGACTGATCCTATAATTTAATACATTATTTGCGTAAATGTCGGACAAATAATCAATTTGCGTTTCATCAGTTTGGTTCTTGCTTATAGTAAGTTTATTATTGAATTACGAATACGTAGCATTGAGTTAATACGTAGTGTAGGGTCTTTATTTTTCCACATGCCATCATCACATGCCATCATCTCCACCATCTCTTATTGGTTCTTTTAAATAATAAGGTTAGTCCATTTTAGTTTTAGGTACGTTCTCTTTTAGTTCATTGCATCTTATATCCTTTGTTGTCTTGTGTATATATTTGCCAATGTCGGCCTTATTAAATCAGTGCATAACCAGACTTCAACTTGCTTACAACTTGCTTACTTCTGTTCTCCATTCGTTCTACTGTATAGTTTATGTTCCTGTTTGCTGCTGTGATTTGCTTGCTGTTTTGACTTAGTTACTTTACCAGTTAATTTACAAACCTTATAGTTAGTTCTACCCTCCCCACGTTACCTATTAGTTGATACAGTTTACTGTATCACACTGGTGGCAGCTATTTTCGTACCATTCACGTCGTCGTTTATCTTCAGTTTCGTCAAATCTTCGTACAGTTATCGTCTTCAGTTGAACATTACTTAGTAGAACATTATTTTGGATCTGTTTTCGCTGTTATTGGACTTTGACTTTTTAGTTACAAACCTTTACAGTTTTCAGTATTCAGAATTTTTGTGAGAACTTTATGTTGAACTTGTCTGCGTAGTGCCTCATTGCCGGAGCTCCATTCGCCATTTTGGAACTCTTTTAATTTCTTTGTTAGTATTTTCGTCACCTTCAATATGCCACGCCCAGCTTTCTAAACATCTACCGACGACATTCTCTACGACCTGGTTCAACGCATGGCTGACCTCCAACAGCAGTTCCACACCTTACAGTCGTCACTGCATCACCAGCCCCTGAAGAGATTTTGCAGCGTCAACAGCTCCACCCAGACCGCGGAGGCTGACCTCCAACCACAACCCTGCGACCTTCACACGCTCACAAAGAAAGTCAGCGAACTCCAACCACGATATCAGCCGGCTGCAGCAACTCATCGAGCATAACGTCAAACCTGATGCGACCGAGATTCGTAGCTTCGGTCCCTCTATGCGCCGTTACCTGTGGCAGTTTCGTCGGTTTGAGCTCCACGACAACCTCCTTTACCGTCGCAGGAAAGCAGTTGATCGCGAGACCGATGTCCTCCAGCTGCTTGTCGCTGCCAACTTGGTCGACGAAGTCCTCGAAAGCTTCCACACTTCGAGCTATGACAGCGGACTCGACGTCATCGCTGAACGGTTCTACTGGCCATTTATGCACAAAGATCTCGCCAACTTTCGTAGTGGTTGCGACACATGTCACGTTCGCCAGACTGCAGATCAGCGCGACGATTCGAGTCTGCATGCAGTAGAGACTATTGTTTGCGCCATTACGAACGTCACGAGGGACCTCCTCCAGATCACAGGTCCTCAATCCCAGATTGCTCGCCAGAAATCCACCAAGCGAAGTCGCAAGAGAAGGGCTACTCGCGCATCACCGCCGACATGCCGTCCTTCACTTCCTTCGACGCCGGACCAGCGACCGCACACGCCAGCGCACTCGCCACCGCGCTCGCCACCGCACTCCCCATCGCCAGCACGTCGCCCGCACTCCCCATTGCCAGCACGTCGCCCGCACTCCCCATCGCCAGCACGTCGCCCGAACTCACCTTCGCAAGCACGACGGCCGCACTCGCCACCGCCAGGACGACCTCCGCGCTTGCCGGTGTGGTGGGCGGTTTAGTCCCCCCGCGAGGATAGTCCGGCCTGACGATTCCCGCGCGCGAAATTTGTCTCCCTCGTGCGTGAATCGTCTTCGGGGGACGCGTATCGCCGTTACTGCTACGGTCGACGCAGTCCCCCCGCTGAATACGTCCCCCCTTTGAAAGTTTGTTTTAGACATGGATTTATTCTCGCCATTTGGGGGGGGGGGGGGGGGGGGGTACAAATAGTTTGTAACCGAATGTCACCTAAATGGGATTTGTGTTCACATAGCAAACCCTTAGGGGTAGGGGGTATATGGGCCTGTTATTTAGCTAGTTAGCGATTTAGCTGTTTAGCTGTTTATGAAAGTTAATTATTTGTATTAAGTGCACATTGCAAGCACACTGATAGCACCCTGAGTGGAATGATTCAAGGGATACCCATATTGATAATCTCAGTGTGGGTCCAGGGGTGGCTCCCGGAAGCTCTAGGATTCTGTATATCCATAACAAAAACAAATAGTTAACTATTCAAATTAATAATAAAGTTATTTATTTTAGTGAGCATATAACGTGAACTCCTGCATAAGTGCGTCCAGGAGCTGTGTCAGATGGCCTTAATGGGGATTTAGGGGCACAGCCCCATGAAGATTAAAACACTCTAGCTCCCAAGAAGACTACTGTTCACCATAATGATTGAGAGTGGGCAATTTTATATTCTGAACCCCAATTATGGAAGAGTTAATAATATTGGCCATAGGGAGCGAAGCGATCGAGGGCTGGGGCACAGCCAGGGGGGGGGGGGGGGGGGAGGTGGTATCTCCCTCCCACGGAAGATTTTGCATAATATAGGCTACTTGAAATGGTGCAATTTAATTGGTGCACGTCACACAAGCAGCCAGAGCAATGCCAGCCTACACGGGAACTACGTGGCCCGGTACAGAAAAAGTAGGCCGTACTCACCCCAGACCATACGCAAGTTTCGCAGCGAAAATTGAAAATGGATGTATCAATTAGTTTTTGAACGTTAGAATTATAAATCTTAGCTCATACATTATATTCTTGTTTCTCTTTTTTGCGGGGAGGGGGGGGGGGGGGGGGCTTAATTTTATATAAATCGAATTGTATAAACCCTAATTCACTATCACACCAATCTATTGCACAGGATCACACATGATCACAAGCCCCCCCCCCCCCCCCCCCACCCTCACTCAGGGAGACAGCTCACGCTCACGCCATCACGCCAGCTGATACACACCATACTGCTTTTACTATATCACGCCACCCCCTTATGCTCACGAAAAGGGGAGGCTTCTCACGCGGAAGGGGGACCCAGCACGCCAGCGCTTTACGGTTGCGGCAGACAATCCCCGCGCGCGAAATTCGTCCCCTCAGCCAAAAATAAGCAGGGAGACAAATTCCGCGCGCGGGAATCGTCAGGCCGGACTATCCTCGCGGGGGACAAAAACGACCGGGACACCGGCAACCGGATACCGTCCGCGATCACCATCTCCGCGACATCGTCCGCAATTGCCCTCTTCCGGGTCATGGCTTGCGCTCTCCTCCAGCAGACTTTCGTCTGCGCTCGCCGCCAATGGTTTATCGCCCCTTTTCTCCCCCGAGGCACCGCCGCTTCGAGTCACCTTGGACAATGTTAATAAGTCTAAGACCCCGTTTACAGTGAAAAAAAGGCCGGCGAGACGCGTCTCGGCCCGGCCTTTTTTTCACTGTAAACGCTCAAAAGGCCAAATGCGGGCCAAAATTGGCCGCGCATTTGGCCCTGCTCTGGAGGTAGTCTCGGCCGCGGCCGAGACGCGTCTCGGCCCCGCTTTTTCTCACTGTAAACGCACGCAGGGCCAAATGCGGTACCAAATTGGGAAAACAATTCATTGCAAATAACGCGCCTATGTTCTGTGACCCCGGCGTGCCACCAAAATAATGGTTTGTTTACATGCAGAGCGCCACTACGACAAGATATTGAAAGGGCGGCCGGGCCGCGAGGGCCGAGACCGCCACTGTAAACGCACCAAAATTGGGGGGCCGAGTACCGCAATTTAAGCAGTAATTTAAGCACTGTAAACGGGGTCCTAGTCCCTTTAAAAATCGTCCCTTCCCCCAAAAAGAAAATAAATCACATAATGTGTACCTTTTCAGGTGGATAGGTTTTCGACCCCGTGCATGCATGTATGGGAAACCAACTGGCTTAATAAATACATGTTATACATTCCGTGGGGAATCCCCCATTGATTCTATTTTTATACCGATGCGGAAAACCCCGTGATCACGAGACGTGACTGAATATTTGCATGCTATATAATATGCGGCCGGCCGCAGCGTGGTAACTGTGTAGTATTTTTCGCATTTCTTGATAACGGTTCATCATTTGAAGACCCCCTAGCCCTCTCATCTCCGTTGCAACACAAAAATGGCTTTCATATCGCGATTGACAATACTTGTGCTCGTCATTTTGTATTCATCTCGGTCGTATGGCTCAATCTCCTCATCCCGACCTTGTGTGATCGAAAACCGGATTGGCAAAGAGAAAGGTTTGCTTGCGTTTTCAACCTCCAAAACATCTGGACCAGCAGCTACGCCTTCGGTGCGAGTGTCCTACGGGAATGTGACGGTTAACCACACCGCTTGGCTGCCGTGGCAGAACTGCCGTTGCCCGGCTCGTTCTCTCCTCCCATTTCAAATGTAGCGTGCGGCTACATTTATGATACAAACCAAACACAGGTGGGTTATGCTTTTAAGACTTATTTTGTATTATGATTTAGATTCTAGTGGCCGCGGAACCGGGTTGGGCTGCAGGGTGCGGTTCGTTATTCCGAAGGTTCGTTATTCCGAAGGTTCGTTATTCCGAAGGTTCGTTATTCCGAACACGCAAATTTCCTATACCTGAGTGTTCGTTAATCCGAAAATGAAATAGGGTTCGTTAATCCGAACATTTGTTGCATTATTCCGAAGGTCCGTTATTCCGAAGGTTCGTTATTCCGAAGGTTCGTTATTCCGAAGGTTCGTTATTCCGAAGGTTCGTTATTCCGAAGGTTCGCTATTCCTAAAATGAAATCGGGTTCGTTATTCCGAAGGTTCGTTATTCCGAAGGTCCGTTATTCCGAAGGTTCGTTATTCCGAAGGTTCGCTATTCCTAAAATGAAATCGGGTTCGTTAATCCGAAAATGAATTTGGGTTTGTTATAATGCTATAATTTCATATAAAGAGATAAAATAAACTTAAATGTTTGATTGGTCTGGCCAAGGGAGGGAAAGGGGAGGGGTATGCTTAATGCAGGCTGTAAATTAAATAAACAAAACACAAACTATAGTATTATAACAAGCCCGATTTATTTTCGGAATAACGAACCCGATTTTATTTTCGGATCAACGAACCTTCGGAATAACGAACCTTCGGAATAACGAACCCGATTTTATTTTCGGATCAACGAACCTT